>VXAD01008598.1:2120406-2222649 GCA_013399195.1 Dicrurus megarhynchus
CGCTCGCGGAACACGTTATAAATAGGGGCGCGGCCGGGGCGCGGGCAGTGCCCACGCGATTGGGGCGGGGCGGGGCGGGCCCGCTCCGTATCCGCTGCCGCCGCCCACAGACAGCGCTCGGAGCGCGTTCGGGACGCCCTGCTGCCGCCCACGGGCACCGCTCGGGACCCGCTGCTCCCGCCCACGCGAGCCGCGCGGATCGTCCCGCTCCCGCCTACGGGTACCGCTCGGGACCCTCCCGGAATGTGCTTCCACCAAGCGGCACCGCTCGGAACGTCCCGCTCCCGCCTACGGGTACCGCTCAGAATGTGCCGCTTCCACCGACCAGCACCGCTTGGGATCCGCCGCCCTCCCGCCAAGCGGCGGCGCCTCCTTCGGGGCGGGAGCGAGGCGTAGCGGGGCCGGAGTGCTGCCCTGAGGGGACGCCGCGCTCCGGGAAGGCCGCAGCCGGCACGAGGCTCGTGCCCCGCAGCTGGGGCACGACGCACGGGCACGGGCACGGGCTGCCCCCGCAGGGAAGCCTCCCTTGGGCAGGAACCTGCCCTGGCAGTTCGGGCCCAGGAACGCTCCGGCTCCAGGGCTGGCACAGCCTTCTGCGCGAACTCCCACCGCAAACTACAAGTTCAGGGCACTGAGTGCTAGCGTGTACTTCTTACTCTCAGATTCAAGGGTTTTTTCTAAGACTTTGGACAAAATGACAACATTTCATCTTTGAAGAATAAGAATACATTATCATGGTTATGAAGGGCAGGCAAAAAAACCAACCAAACAAAACAAACAACCCAACCCTATATTTACTTCAGCAGGATTTTTTCTTAGTCTCATAATGAGTTAGAACAGCACTAAATAACCTATATTGGACGCCAGAAGGTTAACATTTATTGTCCCTGTAAGGCTCACAAGGTGCAAGAGGGATGTGAAAATGTGAAAGCCAAAGCAAAGACCTCTCGTTGGCAGCTCCCAGGAATGCACCGGAGTGAACAGTGCCTGCTGAAAATAACCATTCTTGCAGTGCCTAGGAAATGCAAATACCAGATTTTAGTTTTACAAGTAACTAGCAAAACATTAAAAGCCCATCATTTGTTTTCTTTGTTAAAAGTATACTAGTGCTGTAGTTGTTGAACAAATTGCATATTCATTGTTAAGAATTAGATTAGATTGTTTATTAAACTCTTAGGATAGTAGAACTTAGTATAATGTGTATGCTATATAATTTGTATTGCATAGTAGAACTTAGTATAATGTGTATGTTATATTGCCACATCTTTGCGGTTATTATGTTGAGAAGAGGCTTTTTGTTACATTTAGAGGTTATTGCAGCTTTTACCACTTTAGTGGTAATTTTGGTTGAGAGGCCTTGTTAACAAAACAGGAAATATATGCAATGCACTGCCAAGTATGATTATGCAACATGTACGAACGTGCACGGTACTTACCACACCATATATGGGAAGAAACTAAGGGGGTCAAGGAGAGTACACTTGAGGAAGACTCCGTGCTTCATCTCGTACGACCACCAAGAGGCAGAAAAGACCCCTTAGCAACAGAAGACACATGCGCAGAATAACCCACTTTCGCAACACGGAAGAACAGCGTTAAGACCACGAATGCGAAAGACTGAGTGTATAAAAGGACTAATGGGTGATGAAAAGGTGTGGCAGTGGTGGAGCGCAGACTCCCCTGTCACCCAGCGCTGCTTTTGCTCACTTTCTACTTGCTGTAATTAATAAATTCGATTGAGGCAAAATTAATTGTGTCGTCAATTTACAACATTCATTAGCTACTTACACCAATTACCTTCAATCCCCATAAGTGTAGCTATTATATGTCACCTTGAAAGCAGCCACTGACCTTAAAAATAGGAAGTTTTCTTGGTTGCACGGTGTGCAAGGAACAGATATTTTAATCTGGCCCTTTTATTTTATTAATCTCTTTTTAGATTAGCTGTAAATCAGAAAATATAAATAACATACCTCCCCACAAATGGCCTGGTGCTAGTGGTAGTCTCCAGGGTGTTAAAAGAAGATAAGCTAAGAATTATTACTAGTTCTTAGAAGTGTTTGGGGACCCAGCAAGTTTAAACAGGGTAATTAGTATCTGTAGCTGTAATTTACATAAAGTACAGAAACATAACACCCAATATTTATCTAACTGCAGAAACATGGTGTTCCGTTATCTAGAGGTAATAAACCCCACAAATGCAGTGTTCATCCTATGGACAAATTAACACTATCTCCTGAGAATATGATGTCGTGCTTCTGTGAGGATTCAGTGCTGGTAAAGAAAGTATTACAGATGTGTTGATATATTATTGAAATAATTTTGTTGTGCTTTACCTTGTTTAAATAGAATTTCCATATACAAGAAAAAAATGGAAATACCAATCTAGTCCTACTTAAGGCTGCGTTGATCCATTATACATCTCCAAACATGTCAAATTGCTTTATCAATTTTGAATTTGCAGAGCTGTTAATATCAGCTGGGGATGATCTCAGGCTGTGGATGTCTTCAGTACACAGCGAGTTTAGTCGATTGGTGTTTGGACCAAACAAAGTCTCAAGTCCTGCTTATTTCTCAAGCAACACACAAAGTTTTCTTCATTTATCACTTGCTTTAACAAGATACATCTTTGCAGTTGTACAGGATTATTTTTATGTATTAATTAACCTAAGTCTGGGAGAGATGATCACAAAAATTACTAGGTACTAATTGAGAAATGCTCCAGCAATTCCAGATCACTGCACCGCACTGTGCATCTTAAATCCCAACAGATATCAAACAGGAACCAGGAATCCCAGTTCACAAAACAAAGGTTCAGTGAAAAACCACCATAGGAAGAGATTACTTGAATACTCTGAAGTAAAAATAGGTTAGAAAATCTGTCACCTTTCTCTCTCTCCAGTTTCTGGTTTCTGTGGTTTTTGGTACTTGCCAAGCATTCGACCATGACTCCCAGGCTTGCACCAAGTGGTTTCCCACCCCAGTACAAAGCAGCTGCAGATCCCTTTCATTCTGAAATCAGATGATTTTAACACATTAGTAATACAGATTTAGATCAGATTAAGAGCCACAAAATAAGACACAAGGGAGGGTTGTATGCTCAAGGAGCAAACTTGGGTGCTTCCTCCGGACATTACTTCACTATTCTTTCATGAAAGCAAATTTAGAAATTTGAAAATTAAATTAGAAATTAATCAATATGAATATATTGTTACAATTTAATTTAATAACCATAAATTACTATTTTACTTTCCATTATTAATCTAATGATGCAAAACACATCTAATTTCTTCAAAAGTTTAGGAGCTAGTTTTGTGCTGACTAAATTTCAGGTGCCAGGAGATCAAAGAACTGTATCATTAATCTTTCTTCCTAGACCATGCAAAGAGAAGAACTGTTGGAAAAATCAGAAACAAAACCTAATTTTCACACTTGGAAAGAGCTTTAGTATCATTTACCAGCCATGAAGAAAATATGCCTACAATATTAAAAGGTGAGACAAAATGGGGCAGTAGTCTTGACCTGGCTCTGTAAAACCAGGAATTAGTAGCAGAAATTCGCCTAGTACTTTTTTTTTCCTAACAAATATGTGATCCTCAGGTAAAAGATTGAAAATATCTACTTGTAATTTTTTTAAATACTTTCATTTTATAATCAATACATTTAATATCTTAAAAATATTTAAAATTTAATGTAATCAAATCAGCTGTGAAACTACACAATTATTTCCAAGAGATGGCAGCACCAACCTGTAGAACACATCACAGCATTTTAAAATCAGTATTCATGAGTAAACATGAAATATGGAAGAGCTGCCCATTCTGAATCTGAAACCCCCTTTTAAAAGGGAACAAATCTTCTCCCGTGTATGTGGAAGTTGGTTTCAGACTCTGTTAGATCCTGCAAATCAAGATTTGTCTGTTAAGTGCCAGGCACCATAAAACATGATTTTTATCAAAAAGTGCAATCCATTAAGCTGCTATCTGAAAGTTCTGATATAGCTTTCAAATTGTAGACATTCTGTGAAACTCCAAGCAACCTGGTTCCCACTGTCACAGAAGCATTCCTAAGGCAGAAGCCCTGGTTCAGGTGGGTCATGCTAAATAGAATTACTTTTTCTGCCCTGCAATTTTGGCCCTATCCTTACCCAGATTCTGGCTACTGATTCTTGGTACTGAGCTTCACAGATCTCAAACTTACTGTTCTGGTGTCTCCTTACAGACCTTCTGTTCCCGATCGCCATCCTGGCTTTGTTCTTTTCAGTGCTGCAGAGCAAATCTAAGGAAACAAAAATCACAGACAGTTCAATTTTGTGTTGTAGTCTCAGAGGACCCACGCAGTTCAGAGTGCCAAGGCCATTCTCTTTGCTCACCTTTCTTTCTCAGTCAAGACAATTTCTGCTTTTACCTGTATTGCTTCTGGTCCGTCAGGTCTTGGATAAGCTACAGCTACACTGACTGTCCCCGTCAGGAGCAGAACAGCAAACAGGTTGCTAAGATCTGCCACAAATCTGCCACAAATCTGCCACCTCAGATCTCCTGCTCTTGAGAGCAGGACACCTCGTCACACACCCTTCTCCCAGAGCATGAGATCCAGAGTGCTCATACCTCAGGTTTAGATGAGTGTCTGCATCCCTCTCCTCATTTTGCCATCTCCTCAGTGGTCATTCTGGAAGCATCACAGGCTTTTCACTGCCTCTTGCTTCTTCACTGCTGCAACCTCTCAGACTCCCCTCTGGACACCAGGATTACCGACGATGACAATCACTTGAACATATTTACACATATTATGCTTCCTCTTTACTTCACACTCATAGTTTTACATTTTACCCATCCTTTTTGGTACATTTTATTGTCCAAGCCCATCCCATCCCTCCACCACCACCACCCTCCTGCCACAATCAAAAGTCATCCTTTCAAAAGCAGTGGCATTTTAAAAGTGCTAGAACTAAAACAAGCTTACCAAATCCAGCATGATATCAGTATTCCTAAACTGGAAAACTTAATTCTTAGGATGATTTGAAGAGAAAAACCCAACATCACTAGGATTTATTAGATCAATCAGTAGCTAAGTGTATGTTGACTACAAAGCACAACCAAAACACTTGCACTCCAGAATGCTGAACAGTAAGTGGGTGGCTAAATTATAGTAAACAAATGTAAATTAATCTTCTGAGATTTCCTGGCTGGTTGCTGGCTTCTGCATACTCCAAAATTAATCATCTCAGTTGTGACCCACAAGGAATCATGAGGGAAAAACTGATGACAGGATGTTAAATTTTTTGTTCCACCTCCTTACTAAATTAATTATGTCATACAAAACTTTGGGGAATGTGGTGAACTGAGTGCAGTGACTTGTTTCTGTTACTACTGTGCATTTAGCCAATTAGATCCAAATATGTACCACTTTATGAGAAACAAAACACAAGCTTTGGTCACTTACATTAAAGCCTCACTGCGTGTACCACTGAAATCTTTTTGTAGTCTTCTTGCACAACCAACCAAACCAAATGAAAATCAAAATGGTTTAATGTAATTTATTTGAAATGCTTCCAGAAAAGTTTAAGGCCATTATTAAAAAAAAAAGTTAATAAACACATTCTTCTCTATCTCAACATTTTACATGCTTTTTACTCTTTTTCAACATTTTTGCTGAACAACTTCCCTATGCCTTTTCTTTTGCAGATTTTTCGTTTCTCTCATCTTCACTGGTATACTCATTCAGCTCTAAAAATGAAGCAGTTGAAATAAATTACAAAGCCTGAAACAGAAAAGAAAATTGTTTTTTTTAAAAACTATAAATACAGAAATATGTTCTATAGGGTAAAAATGCCATTTTTTTTAAAAATAAAAATACCTTGTTTTATATTGTTTATCATCTTATCACACTGATTTCTGTAATGCATGTCAGCATATATATATGTAAGATACTTAGTAAATTTTCTGTAAACTTGTAGAACACAAGAAAAATATTTTTGGCAATAACTTAGCAGTTTTTCTACTTTTGTTGTTACAAGTACTCTGCACAGGTTATCTTGTGTAATACCAAGAATCATTTAAAATTTGTAATATATCATTTTCATAGCTTGCCACACAGCACTGGCATTGTTTCTTATAGTAAGAAATAAAACATTACCCAGGGATTCCTGAAAAATAACAGGATGTTCAACTATGTTTTTTAGACTGCATTTAAGTGACTCATCTGCTTCTCATCATAATGAGTAGGTTAAATCAGCCACCAGAAAACACAGTAACATTTCCAATTACAGTACAAAATTAAATGCAACAAAAACTTTTAAAACAAAACTTGAGGAAAGTAAAAAGGATGTATTACATCCTAAAGGAAAAACAATTCCCTTTTTGTTTAAACTCTCTCTACATAATCCCACAGGGTATTTGTAGAGCACCATTTATATAAAATCATCACTTAGTTTTAAAAACCAACTACATGTAATTGTAAACAGACATTTACAGAAAATTAAATGTTTTAACATTAGTGGTGCTTAAAACCAACAGTGGAGGTCAGTGGAGTGCAAAATGCTGAAGAGGGCCTATTCACAAGCAAAAGCTTCTTTCCATTTTTACTCTGTTTGGGATAATATATATATATATGGCACTGAAAGCAAACTACCAGCTTATTTACAAACATCCAGTATTCTCAGCATTTCATTTAATTCAGTGCTGGCTGTAGAGGTTTGGTTGTGGTTTTTTCAGTTGATTATTTTTAGCATTACATGCTTTGACAAATAAGCCATCTTACTATGCTGACGATTTGAAAGATCCAGATTTTAAAATGTTTGGTTGCTGGATCTTAGGACAGTGCTTCATTTTGAAAAATAAATTTGTAAAGAGTCCCTGGTTCCATGGCTGTTTATAATTCTTGGTGATTTAATACCACAGGAGTTTGGATAGGTTATTGCAAGATCGTTTTCTTTTTTTTGTTCCAAGAAAATACTTTTTCTTTCCATGCCTTTAGGAAAACTTATTATCTTGATACCCATCCTGAAATTCCATATTAAGTCCACATCTTCAGCTGCCCCCTTAACGGGCAAATAAAGTACTTAAAAATTAGGAAAAGGTTATTTATGTAATGCATCTTTAAACAGTAGTTCAGAGATTCTTTTGACAGCAGGACATTGAGAATAACTGGTCAAGTACCTCTTTCATCCACCTTGGGTGTTTATGGAATATAATCATAGGACATGAGTTGCAAGAGATTCCAGCTTATACAGATGGGCAGTTACAGTACAACACTCACAGGTACAAATACAAGAACTGCATTGACATTGCCACACAAAGTATTCTAAAAGTGCTTCTCCGAATGGTTCCATGTATGGAATGCAAATACTGTACAGGTAAGAGACAGATTTTCTTCCACGAACTGTAAGTTTTTGTCAAACGTTGGTTTCTATTTGCTTTTCGCTCTCACAAGAGTTCGTCTGCTCCATGCGCTCGCAGTCGGCGCTGAGCTCGCTGGTGTCCATGCTGCAGTCCGACTCACAGTCCGACTGCTCCATCTGCTCCAGGGCGGCCTCTCCCTGGGGCACTCTGCGTCCATCGGGTGACACAGGGAAATGAGCTTCCAGCCCCCCAGCCTTGCCTGCACACTCAGCCTTCTCCTTGGCCTGGCGGATGCAGTTAAGCCACTGCTGCTTGTTGAAGGAGTCATTGGCTTGGAGAGAGTGAGTCTGGCTTTGGGATCCATTTTTGAAGCTGACTCTAAAGAAGTTTTTGACTGAAAGAAACAATATATATCAAACCCCTGAATGCTTTGGCTGAATGGATTTTATAATCAAAGAGTATATTTAAGTAACAGAATCTGCACAATTTTTGCCTTAAGGTCGGACAAGACCATGTGAGACCAAAGAGAAGAGTCTGGGTATCTCCTTGTTTCTGGGAGAAGACCACAGAACACCACAAGCACTTCTAGTAACTTCATATTGCTGGATTAAATAATTTTGGTTCTGCCATGCATGAGCTATCCATAAAGCTTAAAGTGAATCAGCAAGATGAAGGCTTCTCCCACACTTTAATGCCTCTTCTCCTACTTCTCTGCAAAGCAGATTTGCAGAACCTTCACTGAATACAGTGTCCTTGTGCCAGCCAAAGACTGCCTCATCTCTTCCATTCACTTCACTAATGCAGTGGATACATACAAAAACCCCTTGAAGTTTTGACCAGATGAGATTTAAAGGGCCCTTGTAATAGAAAAAGCATCTTCATAATATTAACTGGAAGGACATCAACATGAATAGCTGCAGTCTTGACCCTGAGTTCTACAGTATCTGCCAGCTTAAAAGAGTTATGGAATAGCAATCAGTGTCTCCAGTACAAGGAAAGGCAAAACAGCTGAAGCTCAAGATTTCAAAATACACTTGCTTATAACTTTGCAGTGCTGCCACTACAGTCTGTATGTTATGCCCTTCTCGATTCAGTAGTACAGGAGCAGGTGTGTGGAGAAATTCTATTACTGACAGAGTGAACTTTGAGAAAGAATTGAAAAGTAACAACTTAGAACATAATAAACCAGTTCGAAACAAAAATCAAGACCCTGGATGGAGATAATTTTAGAGAAAACATTCTGGTATCACATTGGCAGGTATCTTAAGGTTATGATGACCCTACATGAGCAAACACAAAAAGCTGTATTCATACTTCTCTCGTTGTTGCTGAATGCTCCGCGGAGGGACCCGCCCAGGCGCACCTCTCCGTCCTGCAGGTCCTCCAGCAGCAGCTCCCTGACGGGGATTGGCTGCCGGTACAGCTGGTAGCAGAGCTGGTCATTGTGGGTCACGGCTCGAGTGATCACCAGCACCTCTTCAAAGAGGAAGACATGCAGTTTCTGTTAAAAGATTAATAGAAAATACAGCATTATTCCTTTCTTGAAACATCGTTAAAGCAACTGGAACTAATAAAGTTCACCAGAAAGATGAAAATTGCCAGTTTCTTCCTCTTAATTTGGTATTGAACTGCCTGATCTTCATCAGGTGAACCAGGAAACAGCACCTGTTTTGTCTTTCCCTCTCTGCTGTGTGGTAAAACAGGACCCTTCCACTGTATGCATGAAAATGCTACATAGAAGCAGTTCCAGAGCTGAAAAAATGCACTGCTTGCTTTTTTGCTTTTTAAAATAATTTTTCCTTAAGTTGTATTTACTTCCATAAGTGTCATAAGTATCATACTTACATTAGTGTCAGTAATGAGAAAAAGATTTTTTTTTCAGTGTTTGTCCATTCAAAAGTTCTATTAAACATTGGGGGGGGAAAAATCTGGGAAAGACTAAGTTCTCTTCTACTAATATCATATATTTTTTTTCTTTTCTTTTTCTTTTCTTTTTAACTGAAAGCTCAGATTGTGAAACTTCTCAATAGTGCAGTGTCCCAGAGACTGGAATTCAAAGTATCAAATTTCTCTGGTTAATAAATTAACCTTGATCTCAACAGAAAATCAAATAAAGCATTTTTAATAACCACAGCCTTTGACAAATTTAAAATTTGTTGGTACATTTTGTGTGCTCTTTATAGACATTAATATCACATCTCTGAGACCAGAAATTTGTGGGTTTTTTCCTGCAAGTATTGAAATTGATCAGATTTACAATTTATCCAGGATACTGTCAGGCCCCATAAGAGACAGAGATACATAGAATCTTATCATCTCCCTATACAGATACTTAACTACTAACAAAAAAGATGAATGTTATGTATAATAATTAATATTTATCAACTTCCTACATATTAAAGAGTGATGTTTCTCTGTGTGTGCTCACAGCTCTTTTAGGTGTCATGCAAAATAAGGGTATCTTTAAAAGTTATTTATGACAAAATATTTATTCCTTACCACTCCCCTGTTGTTCTTCAGTTCCCCGTGACAACACACAGCACGTGAATTATCAATCAATGAATCCCTTTGGCCTTCTTCAAGATAAATAAGTCTCTCTTTGTAATACTGGCATTCAGATTCACCAGTCTTTATGTTGATTTCAGCCACAATGCCCTGAATTATATTTATCTGCAGAAACACAATGAAAACACATGAATTTTAATTACACAGTCCAATATTCAGCTGTTCATATAAGAATTTGCATTTTCATATTCTATGTAGCGTCCCTTAATTCACTAATAAGCTAAAATTGCTATTATCTCCCAAAAAACCCCAAACCCAACAGTAACTCACAGCTTCTTCCAGGTGCTGTTGATCTGGATGATCATTTGGTGTGTGCCTTAAAATTTCTCTGAGCAGCAGTGGGTATTTAACCAAACGGCTTCTGGGGATGTCAAGGAAATTCCAAAGGTCCAGTTTGCGGCTAAAAGGCGACTCCAGGCAGCGCTGCAGGAAATCTTGCACTCTGTGATCTTGTTTCTTGTGATCCAATAAAGCTTTGGCTGCTACTTGATTGCTGCAGTAGCTGTCATAGGAGTTCAGGCATGGAAGCTGAGGAAAGAATAAATTACTGTGTAGCTGAAGCAAAGCACGATTTCCTGCACTGAAAGGTTCGGGTGATTCAGGGTGTCAGAATTCATGCTGAGACTCTTTTAGCTGCAGATTTATCCCACAGTTTATTGATGTAATGTTTCCAACAAACATAACCTTTACAAGGGTCCTCAGACCACCTTGTTCAGCATTTGAGTAATTTAGAAGCACTTGCTCATCACTCAGATCCCACAGATCTCCAATACTATTGCAAAGCATTAAAAATACAAACTGCTTAAGAGTGAGCACTATTTAGTGCAGACAACAGTTGAACACAGAAGCCTGGCTTTAATTATGAATGGAAATAAAAGCCTAGGAATGAGCACTCCCAAACCTGGCTTTTTCAGATCAGCAAATTTCTACAACCAAACTTCTATATTGCCCACAGGAACCTTGATCAAACTAAGATGACAAAACTGTGCCTTATAAATCTGAAAAAAATAGCTTGTCTGTTGATTAGAGCAATATATCAATTTACAAAACCTGCTGTATTAACACACAATTATATGCAAAATCTTTCAAGAAAGGAAATTAGAATTGAATATATTTGAACCAAGAGAAGTTCACTGATGTTCAACACACACCAGAAAATATATTTTAAATTACTTTAGGCAAAGAAAACTGAGATTACTTTGCCATTTACAAATCATTAACTATTTGCATTATAGAGATTACATAGTAGTGATCATGCTTCCCTTGTTGACCATAGGCCACACTTTCACACAGACCTGCTAAATATCGTTACTTAATTCCTTAAAAATTTCAAGCCCTTTTTTCCCTGATAAATTTCATTACTCACATTTACTTAAAAGCATACTTCTCACATATCTAAAACCAAAAATAGCTCTTCTTTATTACAGTGAACAATTTTATCAACAAAACTAACAAAACCTATTTTCGGTGTTTATGCTTTTGGATGCTAGTGAATGTGAACATATCAACTTTATCTTTTGTGAGGCAGCAGCATCTCTCTTGTATCCCTGTCTGCCTTATTTTAACAATGTTCTAGAAATCAGTATCTTTGAAAGCACTAACAACTACCTGTTACCTTGGATTGGAACAGAATGACATCCAAAATTATCTGGGGAGTGCCCTTATACAATATGACTTTTCAAGGAAACCAGAACACAAACAGGGGCAGATTCTTAAAGGACCTACATAAGAAAAACTCTAGTCTGACTCTTGATTTTTATTTAAATTATATTAAATAGTGCTCAACTCCTGAATAGCAAAAGCTTTAAAAATAATATCCTAGTCTAAATCTTTTCATGGAAAATCCCTGAAAAGAGAAAATATTCTATTATGTCTCTAAATAGTTGCCTTACTGTTGCTGTCCTATAGCATAGCAATATACCCCTTGCATGTCACTCACAGAAGTTTCAAGCCCAGTAACAGGCTAGCATGGTTTGAAATACCCTCTAGCTGTCTTGTTACTTGTTAGTTTGATATTGTTCCTCCCCTGAGGGGTCTTTATTGGTTTACTATCATGTACCTTCTTTCATGATTGGTTCATTCTGTTATCTCTACCTGATGATGTAACACTTTAAAACTCTCTGCGAGAGAACAAACGGGGTCTCTCTGCTTTAGCTCCCCTTCAAGCTAACTGGCCCCTGCCCTCTCGGGGGCAGGAGAAAATAAACTTGGAATGCAGCTGACAGAGTTTCCACTCTTTTCTCCGTACCTTCCGCTGCTGGCTACAGCATGCCTACATGCTGTGAGGAGGCGTTGGGCTGCACTGGTAAACTGAGGCACGCAAACCTCAGTTACCATCAATTCGGTCGCTGGTTCACGCGGGCATCGGACCCCGTTAACCTGCGGGCCGGGCTGGGAACAGCCTGGCCGGCAGGGATATTAACACCTTACCTTTTAAAAGTATTTTGAGAATATCTTTTTGACATGTTACACTAGATACAGAAAGGAAATTGTCAGATAAAAACTACGTTATAACTCCAAACTAAAGTCCTAAAATTGGTTATAAACTCTGCCTTACCCAACCCACGAGGATGTGGCCAACATGTTCTGTTGATCCGTCAGGTTTCCTGACTTCTTGAAGTCGCCTAAGAAGATCTGATTGTGATTAGAAAAAAAGAACAGAAACCTCACTTTAATAAACTGATGTCTTAAATCTATGTTCAATAATTACGCAGACAAAGACTATTTGAGTTTTACCTTCATGTAGAGGAATTAGAGAGTCCAGTGTTCCAAAAATTTGGTTCAACTCTTGCTCTGTCATTATGGAAAGCTTAAGCATTGGGTCATGATAAGCCTGAAAAGAAAAACAAACATTTGTGGTTTGTTGGGTGCAAAATTCGTTAGAGAATTTAAAGCTCCCTGTAAGTTTCATAGCCTTATATTAAACCAGCAATTTCATATTAAAAAAAAAAAAAAAGGCAGCACATTTAAGTGTTTCAGAAAGAATGGGACTGAAATATGCTTTGGATTTTTTTCCTCTTTTACTCTCTTACCAATTATAAAAAACAAAGATTGTTTTAAATGTGTTATGAACCAAATAGTACTGCTTGTTGTGGTTTGATTTTTGCTTTTGTTTTTTAAACATACCTTTTTTGCCAACTTCAGATCTTCTATCAAGTCTTCTTCTCCCTGGGAAAGTTCAAAGATAGCCTGTAAAAACAGACACAAATATTAGAAAATACCTTTATTTAATCTATGCTCCACTTGCTGGGTTGATGTTATATTGTGAACAGCTGTCTTAACACCATGTAACAGCATTTCTCTGCTAAATCTACAGAAATAAAGTAAGGCTTTATTCCTTAACTACAGAATTTTAAAACAGCGTTATACCAGAATGTTCATTAAATGCTTATCTCAAATAGCCAAAGAATTATTTTTTTTCCAAAGGGAAACACAAAGGGATGTGTTCCCAGATGGAGGAAGCTATCTGCATTGTGGAGTTTTGACTTGATTGTCTCTTAACCACTTATATAACTGCCTGCATAGGAGTTTGTTGTGTTCCATTTTAACACATGCAGTGGCAGAAGTTACAGGGGGTTCTACCAAGTAGAAGACAGATTTTACTTAAAGCATTTCTTTGGTACTGAGCACTTTTATTTTGGTACCAGTTCGTTTTTTTGTTACGAAGGCTGAGCTCTAGTTAACCATTGGCTGATGTTAGTTACTCCTCTTGAAGCACATTTGAGACTTCAAAGCTGGCAGATTAAAAATAGCAGTGCCCTAATTCACTGGTTTATCAAACCCTTATTGTTACTGACTTATTGCATGATTTCCTCCTCAAACTGAGGTACACTTAGGTACGCTAAGAGTTAAGGACATCTTGGGCTAGAATTCCTTGCTGTACAGTCAAGGCTTTCAACCAGTATAAATCATGGAAGCCCATCCCCAGCTGGAGCAGATTCCTGGGGCTCAGGAGCACACATTCCTGCCAGGTCTGCCACAGTGCAGCTCACAGACAGCGGGTCAGCTGTCCCAGCAAAGCACACAGGATGGGAACAAACACATAGCAGAAGCCTTCTGCAAAACCTCCTGGGATTCAGCTCACTTACTTGGGTTGTACCAAGGATCCTGGCTCCTGCCCCCACACAGCAGTGACTGCTATACACTGTGCAAACAGTTTCTGCAGTTGACTTTTCAATAAGCTGCCTTTGAAGTTTTCAATTACAAATTTATTTCCTATGAATTCTCATACAATGTTAAAATTTGCACAAGAAATGCTTGTCATTACTGTTGTTTGATTTATGACTCAGTCCCTGAAGTATTCTCAGGGAGACTTACAAGCTTTGTTGATACTGCTAGAAATTTCTTTAAAAAATAAAAATATCTTGATTCTGAAGGAGCTCTGTGTTGACTATAATATGAACTATATAGACTTTATCTTGTCTGACAGATTAAAACCACTGGCATGCTTCTTTTTTGCTTTGGAAGACACATCTTTTGGTCAGTTTGTCATCTTTCTAGCACTGGAAACTTCCTCAAAGACAGTCTTTCTCAGAAGGGAAATGATGGTGCATTTTTGTGTGTATGTATCAGCTGATGAACACCTGTTCCTGGCACAGCATGCTCACCTCTCATTACTACAACAACAAAACAAAACACCAAAATATCAACCATGACTCCAGAAAGTGTCAGAACATGTGCACACACGCAGCCCGTCACAGGACAGTGTATCTCAGTAACTTCGGGTTTGTTAAGGATGAGCTGGTTTTTACAAAGAATACATTCATCTAATATAGCCTGAGTCATAAAGACCAGGGATGGAATTCTGCCTCTAGTGGAGGTGGTGACACGTTTTAATTGCAGGACATCTTCAAGTGCTACCCCAATGCCTAAAAGCATTCCCAAGTCCACACTTTAAAGGCGACCTTTGAAGATGAAATTTACGGTTTAAAAAAAAAAAATATATATATATCTCTATACCTCTTGCCGCTTGATTTCCTTGGATGTAAGCATGTGATTGACACAGACATCAAAGGTCTCACTCCACAGTTTGCTGTCTCTCCTCTTTGTGTTAGCAGGGGGCACATTTCGGGACCATGGCCGTGGGCTGAACAGGTCGGGGCGACTCTCGCTGCGGAAACTGATGGACCGCTGGGAAGAGAGAATTGGGTTTATGTTACAGCAGTTTCATGTTACACTCTCAATTTTCTCGTTTTCTAAGGGACTAAGAGACATAGTTCAGTACAACAAATAAATGTTCTCTGATTAGTTTTTACTTTGAACTTCATAGCAACATTTAGTACCGGGAATGTAAGAGAAATTATTTTAATACATCTTCATGGAAGGGCAGGACCTCCATTCCTGCAGTGAACTCTGTCCATGTCCTGTCTCCAACATGTACAAAACTTCTGCAATGCATTCCCACACAACAAGCACCAAGAGTGAGCTACAGGGATAATGCAGAATGGTGCAGCACACTGAACTACCAGAACTGATCAAATACAGAGTTTCAATTCAGTAAACAGACGGGAATTACTCGTACATTCCACATCTGCCTCATCAAAAATTTAGAATTAATGCACATATTAGACACTCTACTAATGTGTACCAGCATCTCTGTACCTACTATGTGGTCTGGTCCTAAATTTCAATGAAGCCAATTTCAATTTTAGGAGAGGCTTGAGAGTTCTAATTGCCTGTGAACTCTTAAAAGAATTTCAGGCTAAGGATGGATGCTTTATACTGTTACTATTCTATTTTGAAAAGGTTTCTTTTTTGCTTCATTAAAATTAGGGACTTCTTCTTGAGGTCGTACCTCTGAAATACTTTAACTATTTCACATAGTTGAAATATTCAACATTTTTATTGTTATTTAAAACCTGCCTTACATAACACAATCATCTTTCAATTGCCTTGGGTAAGAATATTTAAAACAAAATAAATTCTCCCAATTTCCAGGTTGAAAGCAGGATATACAAAGGACAATATTTGAAATTCTTCTCTGAAGGTAAGAGCCCATGAAACCCAAACAGTGCCTATAAATACTATGTTTTTACCATATCAGAAGACATGATATAAATATAAACTTGTCTTTTAACAGAAGTCTTCTGAGTCCTACTTGGAATTGACAAAGACCTTAACAATAAACACCCCCACCCCCCACCCAAAACTTTGCAAGTCAGGTGCTAGTCTTCCTTCAAAAATTAAGAAGATAAAGAAACACATGTAAAATTACATGCCTAATTTACAGTTGTTATAATGAGGAATCATGGAGCAAACTCAAATTAGGCAGCGTTTTGGGAAAAGTAACCTTTCACATGGACTGACAGAATGTTCCTCCCTGCTGCAGGAGAACGCTCCATACAATTCTCCACAGCCCTAAACTGTCCTTATCAGGCAGAAGGGGCACAAAGAGGCTTCAAGACTCAAAATGGAACCAAACTCCCCAAAATCCTGCTTGCTTGTTTGCTTAGCCTCCTTGCTACCTAGAGACAATAAGTATATATTTAATTGATTTCTATCATACATCAGCCTTTTCATTAACCATACAAAATGTACCTTGCTTAATAAGGGGCACAGGACTGAGGTTATTTTTTAGTGGAAGAGAGCCCTAAACTGAAGTTCTACCAAAATTTGAGGATAGTCTGATGCTATCTTTGCTTTGTACTTGTCAAGAAGGAAAAAAAAAATCCATCGTGATAGAATCCTATGAAGGAATTTCAGGAATGCCAAAACAGCACTTCTACATCTCCAGTCTTTTAAAAATATTTTCTTAGTTTCTGGCTTCCTTAAAAAACATGTCCCACACATTGTTTAAAAATTATGGCCCTGTGGGATAATTACAATTTTCATGTAATTCCAAAAATTAAAGGAGCTGGGGAAAAATCCATCCACAACCCCTTATTTTGTTTACCATATTTCTCTGGTGGCAACAGATTCCCCTGGCTGTTTATAAGACTGTTACTTGAAGGGTCTATGTGTTACTGATGTTAGTTAATGAAATTAACAACCCTTAATTAGAGCTGCAGTAAAGCAAACACCTCCATGTACTGGGCAAAGGCCACTACTGATCAAAGCCCTAGCATTCAGAACTGATGTTAAAAACAATTTTCTTCTTGAGGATTTTTAGAAATTTCTGGTGTCCTAAGATAGATACAAGTAATTTGGACTCCCTACTTAAATTCAAGACACATTGATGAAAACTGAAGTTGTAGAGGAAGCCAGCCAGACTTCAATTTCTTTCTTCAGCATCAGCTGGAGTTCTTTTTCTGATCCTATTTTCTGCTTTAAGCCAAACAGCACAGATGTAAATAAGACCAGGCAGATCATCATAATCATTAGTTAGGCTTGATGGAAACTGAAAATATAGCTATGAAATAAACTGGCTTCCCAGGTGGATTAACAAATAAGAATATCTGCATTAGGTATCCTGCAGCTACACAGACAGACTCTGGCAGAGATGAAGCTAACAGCATTTTATTAGTCAGCTGGTCTACACTGCCCTACATGACAGAAACAGAATGACTACAAATAGTCAATAACAACAAAAAAAAAAATTAAAAAAAAAAAAAAAGCCCAGAAAGACTTCAAATATTTTTTACTTGGAATCCTTACGAAAAAAGTATTGAAAATAAGTGGAAAATTGGAATAAAGTTAAGTATACACAAAAAAATCAAATACTTCTGTAATCAATAAAATATGCAAAACATGAAAAGTTGCTAAGAACCTATCTTAAAAAAACCCTACACAAATCCCAGACAGAAATATTTCTCCTCATGCTGAAAGTCCATTAATGTAAAGTGGAAGTTACATGTACAGAGGTAAGGAAAATTATACACAATAAGCTTTTTTTCCCCTCTTACACGTATCTTCCATTTAGAAGAATATCTAAGAAGGTTTGTTTGAAATGCCATAAAGGAATCTCAGAATTTTCTAATTCCTTTTACTGATGCTGTTGGAGTGGTCTTTTTAGATGGATGTTCTGTTGACTTTGGTTTTTTTCTTCCAGGGGAAGAAGCTGTTTGTTCTGCATGTTGTGGTGTTGACAGTTTTCTGCATTTTACAGACACAGGACATCTAGCAGCAATGCAAGGAGAAACATGGGTTTTGACTGAAATAACAATGAAACTACATAAAAGATCATCCAGCAAGAAAAATCAACTTTTTTTTCTTTTTCTTTTTTACAGGAGATCACATGATGAAAAGAAATCTGTACTGTTCTCAAGACACAGTGACAGCTATGTCAAAACAAAATAAAGTGAAATAGTTATACGTACTTCCCAGAATGTTTCTAAATAATTCCAAGTGGAACACCTGAGCACAAGGTCAGTCCTTTTTGTCCCTGCTCTATAGCTATTGAGAAAATCAGATAAGAAGACAATTTACAGCCAGGTATGAAGGCAGTTTTGAGGGACATCACCAGCAGGATTTGGACAACATAGAAGCTGATTTCTCATCACAGCTCCTTCAGGCACATAGTTAGAGGGGATGGTATAAATAACATCACTATTTAATCTGCTAATTAAAATATATTCTTATGGTCAGTATGAACAGAGCAAAACAAATGCTTGCAACAGTAGGACTTGCAACAAAGCCATTATTTTCCCTCCTTTTTTTGACAATATTTACCCTGAAACACATTAATATAGCTCTCATCTCGGGAAGCTGCTACTGCATACATGAAAGGATAGTTGTTTTGGTTAGTCTGAAACAACTTTATTAAATACAATATTGTTCTGGACACTGCACTGTGCAGTCCCAGAGGCCTTCGCTGCAGAACAATAGCACAGGTACCTAAATGAGGCCAACAGCTGCCTAAGGCTGTGGAAAGGGAAGCAGTTTAGCCAAAAATTAAATCCCTTTCCACACTCCTCACAACTGGAACTGATGTGGCCCTTCCAGAGTCGGGCCAGTTTCTCCTGGAGGCAGATTCTGCAGGAGATTCCTACAGCCCAGGGGATTCAGGGAGCTCTGCTCGAGTCACGCAGCCCACACCTGCACGAGCCAGGCTGGGCGGGTGCAGACATTTGGCTGATCCTTCAACCCTGTGCAGAAATCTGCACCTCCAACATCACAGGAACCAAAGACAAGAAAACCAATGTCAGGAACACTGTAATATCCATTTTCTAGGTAATTACCACTACAGAAAAATGGGGTTCTTGTTTCTCATAAGACTCTAAAGTTTTCTTTCTTTCCTCTTTAACAGGTAACTTCAGTAAAGCTCTAATTTAGGAAGTTTTGATTAAGGAACATTTCTAACATATTCAAGTTACTTTTAAAGTTCCTCTCAAAGAAATTAAGCTTGTTAAATAATTTTCTTTAGATCTTTTACATGCCTTCTTACATAAACTGTTTTAAAGAGGAAAGAGTGGCTTTCTAGGCCAGACCCAGGGCAGTGCTGCAGCTCCCAGCTGTGACTGCAATCAGGAGTTAAGCACCCCAATATTTTGCCATCTCTAGGTCTGAAGGCACAAATGCTTTAAAATAAAGTTTCATTATTCTGTAAGTATGTTCAGTATTAAACACCTAATCTGTAACATAGAAACTGCATTTATAATTTGTTTGTCCTTTATTAATTTTCATCAGCAGCTTTGGAAAATGACTTGGAAATTTCCAGTTGTTCACTAACTCTTTTGTTTAGGTAAGGTCAAAGTTCACTCTACAGGAGGAAATTCAGGCAGTCCTAACCTGACCAACTATATCAAAAATAACATTTTCAAAGAAACCAACCAACATTAATAGAAGGCATTACGGAATATTCTCTTCATCAAATGTAAAAAGAAAATGTAATCCTTTAGTAAACAATTTTTATATGCTACAGGTGCAATAGTTTTCCTACTGGTAAGTGAAAAACGTTATCTGGACAGAGAAGTGGTTTTTTCAAGGTGAGAGCTGAGAGTTTTAAGCTGAGTGACCTTGTGGCCACAAGGTGCCTAAGCCTGTTTGGCACATTACAGTGAGGGGTGTCCACGTGCATCCCTGCTCCCAGGAAGCCCGGAGGGACCTGCGGTGCGTGGGAGCAGCAGGAGCTGCTGCCATTACCTGCAGGGTCTGGCTGAAGCGCTTCAGCGGAGTGGCTCGCACAGGAGGGATGAGGCTGGCCAGGGATGTGACTCTGGAGAGAGGCTTGACCCGTTTGTTACTGGGCTCCTGCAACACAGGGAGGAGGAGGGAAAGGAAAAAAAATCAGGGGAGTGTGAGCATAATCAGATAAAGGTTGCTAACAGTTCTGCTGATTTTCCTAAGAAAGCATTTGCAGCAAGCGTGTTTGCAAACCTGGCCTGTAATTAGGGCAGTAAATAAACAAAAGCAGTTTCAAATGCTGACAGTGACAGATTGCTCTTGGCTGGTACATACAGGTCCTGGAAACAGCTGGAAAATGTAATGTTGGAGAAGATGGCACGGCCAGGAACAGGGGAAGGGAGGTAAAGAAAGACAAAATCATTTGATTATTTTAACTCAGAAGAGAAATTTTCAGCAGTGTTCTGCAGCTAATGCATATTATAATAATCTTCTCACTGAAAGGAATACTTTCAAATATAAACAATTCTGTTTGTGCCTTTGCATCTGGCACCGTCAGCATGTGACTCTATTCAGTTAAATGTATTTTCTCCCAGAATATAAAATTTAGAGAGAAATCTCTAACTCATAATGTCTTTGAATGCATGTTATTATGAAAATATTCACATACACAGGCAAAGGCATTAATAACATGCTTACATATATTATTTTTTGCATAAAATATAAAGAAAAATTAAACAAAAATCTACCATAAAGCACTCAAATGTTTTTCTTTTCATATCTATTTTAACAGCACAACAGCACACAAAGTAATGTATAACCAAAATAATATGCCAATTGTCCTGCAGATATATGTATAAAAAAATTTCACGGAAATTGTAACACAGAAAAAAGTGATTATAAATACACAAAAATAGAACAGTTACCCTTGGCTTCCTAACCTCCATCTGACATTTAATGGATCTTGAACAGCACATGCAAAAGGCAACAGAAAAAGAGCCAAACCTTCCAAGTGAAGTTAAAAACCCCATCCAACACCATATTTCAAGGACATCCTAAAGCAGTTCATCTTTCTTTTTCAGCCATGCTTATAAAGTTTTTGTAGGTTTGCTATGCCTCCAATTGTCTGTACACAGCTTTATGAAAATGAAGCATGCCTATTATCCTTTTCTTCAGAAATATAAATCCTTCTGGAAATCATGCAGAATTGTCATCCTTCTTGATACCAAAAAAAAATAAATCTCAGCAGTGATGATCACCATCTGTATTACTGGCAAGAAAAATTCTCTTCCATTAGTGCAGCAACAGAGGAAAGGTGAGAAGCAGCTACATATTTAATTTATTTCTCAGCAGGCAGACCTGGAAATCCCAGAAAAGCCAGCTGAGATGAGCGACAAAGTGTTTAACCCTCTAGCAAAAAAAATGTATTCCATCACACATGACACCTGGCATTAAAGAACTGTAGCAGTCTAAAGCAAGTTAAATCCTTATCTTCATCACTGCACTGTTATTCATAACCCTTCCTTTTCAGCAACCATGTCTTTGAGGCAGGTTTCAGAAGGAGCATTTTTTACGTCATTGCAGCACCACTCGCATACTCATCTCCAGCAGCAGCATCCCACCCCCTCCCCCACCCCCCCAAAAAAGAGGAAAAATCTTGGGAGATTCCAGTGCAATTCTTCTCTAACTGGTGGCACAGCCATGAGCTGTTTCTGGTTCCTAATTATTCCGAGTGCTGGGGCCCAGATGACAGCCCCTGGCAGAGGCAGCTGGGCAGGAGTCGTGCTGCACTGCAGCGCCAGGACACGGAGCCCCAGCCGGGCGGGCAGTGCCACGCCAGCAGCACAACTTGTGCCAGCACCTCTGCCTTAGCAGCACAGGGCACTTAGGCACCAATACCCCAGCCCAAAAGCAAAACCTGGAAATGAACGTTGTACGGACTTTCCAGGAGATAGGGGAGGAGGATTAGGATTAATAGAAATCACCACTCCTTCTTTATGCTGTATCCTTTCTGGTATCCATTGCCCCCATCCATTACAAGGAGGAAAATGCTAAGGCAGTGTGGTTTTTGCTGATGTTCGTGATGCAAAACCTCAATGAAAACAGAAACTGGTTTTAAAGATGAACGCCAAGCAGAATTTCAGCCACCATCAAACACCATTAATGTCTCCTGGAACCTCTTGGGAGCCACTAGAGGCCAGCTGTTCTCCCAGCAGGCAAAGCCAGGTCAGGTAACTGCAGTCCTGCCCTTCTGAGTCAGCACCCCACCTTGAATTCTTCATGCCATGTTATCGTGTTCTGATTTCACATGGAAAATTCTGATCAGAATTTGGAACAGTTAAATATGCAGTTCAAACTTAGAATTCAATTTTATGGAAAGAAATCAGCATTATTACAGGGTTCTCTCAAATAGGATTACTTAAGATAACTCCAGAAGCCTGAGACTTTACACCTTTACCAATGAGTTCTGAAAGAAAATCTTGTTAATCATAAGTTCTTAAGTATGAGAAAAGCTTTTCTGAATACTCCCAGCCTTATTTTCACCTTGCATTAGAACCTGTGTGGTAGGTTAAGATACTGAGCTGGAAGTGAAAACTCATCAAATCTTAGTGTTCCAGGAGTCATTTTATTCAGAAAAGTCTAACAACAAAAGCCATCAGCACTGAGTCACCCTTTCTACTGTAGAAAAATGGAGTTTGCACAAATAAGGCTTTGACTGTGCAATGAAAATATAGCACTACCAGAGCAATTCAAAAACTGTCAGACAGTAATACTGAAACTGCTGCACATTTGATTGCAGGATATCTGCTGTACTGTCTACATCCATTCTGCCTCTACCTCCCCTTTCATCACCACCCTCATTCTCAAGCTGTGTCACCTCTCCAAGCCAGCACTGCAGAGAAGCTGAACAAACTACTGAGACCAATGATCTAGATAGGGAAAAATTCCACAGTCAAGAGCAAGCTTTGAACAGGTGGGTGTTTTTCTCACCAAGGACTCTGTTCGCCACAGCCAACAAAACAAATGGAAAGAGGAGACTGTGTGAACTGTTCTGCTTTACCCAGAGATACTGACCAGAGTCTGCACTTGCACATTAGTCCAATATGTTATTTCCCTAATTTCTCTCTGAAAACCCTCCAATTTTCCAGTTAACCAGAAGTCCCAGAACCATAAGATCCTTTGGGGTATGAATCTTGAACTGTGTCTGCCCAGCATGAGGAGGCTCCAGTGAGGACACACTGCACGGGTAGAATGAACATCAGACTCCAGACCTGTACTCTGAGTGTGCTCAGAAGACTCAGAGCTACCAAAGTCATCACTCCCCCTCTCCTCCTGCCTCCCCCCTCACAGCTCAGGGAACTTAGAAATAGAGGGATTGAGAGAGATAGGATTTAGAGATGGATCCATTTGCAACAACTATCACCTGTCCAGACTGGGAACCGGGCCAAGTTATGACACAAAAATTCAGGAGTTACATTGCTTTGCCTGACCTTTTAAAGCCATTATTATTGGTATTTTAAAAAAACTTATTTCTGAGTTTTGAGGTTATCGCATGCTAGGCTGTATTTTCAGTTACGAAGGCTTGCCAAAGCAATACGGGAAGTAAGTTTAAAAAAAAAAGATCCAGACTACAGTTTGGCACAGTTTCCAAAATGTGGAGCTGGTATATGTGAACAAGTAACATTAATCTGACAGGGCTTTAAATTTGATATAAGGCTAAATAAAGCTGAGGGAAACATGAGTGCAGGAACTTCAAAGGCTGAACAGTCAAGTGAAGTCAAATTAATACCTGACTAGGCTAGAACAAAGAGCAGATGTCTTTTGGAAGGAGCTGTATATTTGAACTCAAGATGACTTCGGGAACATTTGAATTCAGAGAGAAAAAAATTTAAGCTGGAAATACCATGAATACATGCAGCCTCAAGAAAGAACTTGAAACTGTGAACAAACTGATAAAAGAACCAAATCCATGTCCAAAATACAGATGGTTCTGAAAACCAGACAGTGGACATTTCAAACAACTATTATGCCCTTTTTAGTACATTTTTATAATATACTTTTCTGGAGAATTAGTAGGAAGAAAAATTAATCACAATGGCATAATCAGTGATTATCACCAGTTTAAGATGGGAAGCTATCAGGCAAGAAGTTTCAAAGATGCCATGCCTCTTTAGGCATGAAGGACACTGTGCTTCCAATTGCTTCTTCATTCTGATTTACTCTTTATGTATATGCACAATTGTATCTCCAGTATCTTCTATATATTAAGCTCTAACACAATGGTTTGGACTACTTAGTAAGCAAGGAAATCTCCATCTTTTAATGTATAACTCTTAAAAAATGACCCTTCTGCTGTGGGACAGCAGAAAACGCAGCAATCACCTACAACTACAGCATTATTGAGAAGCCACACTCAGAAGACTAACAGCTGCCAGCTCCCTTTTCAGTAAAATTTAAGTCTTTTTGCCTTGCAAAACTGAGGACATCTTGCTTCCTAAACTGTGATATGGTCATTTCAAAATGACAACATCCTGGCAAAAAGATAACTTTTGTATCACTATTTGTATCATCCAGCCATGGAAGTGTGTTAAAGCAGAAGATCCTGTGAAGAATTAGGCACTTACATTAGCTGCAATGCACTGACAGCTAAGTTCATGCTATTTTTGCCTCTTCAGTAGTGAAACCGGCACCTAATAACTGGTTATGTTGTATCCAAGAACACACTACACAGATATGAAAGCTTCCAGAAGGCTGTTTAGGGGAAGAAGGTAATACTCTGGTGCTCTTCATCAGCAAATAAAAAAAACCCCTCCTTTAGTAGTATACATAAAGAATGGAATTTTCCCGAAGTTCAAAGCAGAGTAAGTTAAACCCATTTAACTCTATCAATCAGTTTTTGATACATTGTCATTTAAGACCACCCACAGCTTAATTATTACACTTTGATGGATAAATTACTCTAGCAAAGTAATTTTCATTTCCTAACAAACAGAAAGAAAGGAAACCAAAAGAATAAGGCCAGATTCCCTTCATATTGCCCTAAGAACATCAGAACCAATGACCTGGATAACACATGCTGAATAGTAGTCTAGGTGCCATATGAAAGGTTTTCACTTGCTCCAGTACCTCACTTCAAAATTCTTCCACTCTGTGCCCCTGGAGGGCTTAGCCACTGATTTCCTGCCAGTGAAGAGCAAATGTATGTTCACTGCTGCTATGATTGTTTTTCCACCTGATTCTCCCATCTCTTATCAGCAACTTCAACAACGGTCTCCATGTCGGAGAACTGGTGCTGAATCCGACAAACAAGGGAAAATGCGTCCCTGAGGGGCCATTATTCTTGTGTCTGCTGCACTACTGTGACCAGGATGTTGTGTTGATTTTTCTGATTGTATTTAAAACCAAACTCAACAAAAGGAATTTACAGAGGTTTTTAAGGCAGCCCAGAAAATAAGTGCTGTGTGAAAACTGGTACAGAAACTTAGCATTTTAGAATATTAGAATTTATCCTGTTTAACCTTCAAATGCCAACTGACCTTTTCTCAACCCACACACAAAGTGGCTGAAATGGTCAATGCCTGTTAGAATCCCAACTTACTGGAGTTCAGCAAGTTCCAAGACATTTACAGCAGTAATTCTGGATTTGGGGTAGCTAACTTGCTTAACATTTTATAAAAAACATGCTGGCTACCTTTTTTATGTGAATCAGGACAAACAGATATCCAAAACATTCATTCTGTGCTATGGGAGCATTCATTAGGCAAAAATGTTTTAACTTAAATTAGTCTCAAGAGTGTTAACAGTGTAACAAATAGAAGACACTATAAATTGAAACAGTACAGTAACCTTTGTTTCAAACCTAATTCACATGCAGTGTCAGTAAACTCAAACAGAACCACTCTTGTTTCAGACTTCATGTAACTGGCTATATTTCCATAAGCCTTAAAGGTTTCCATACTTTAAAGGTTATTAGTTTTTAGTCAACTTTATAAGGGTAAGTCAACATTTGTCATGGCAGGAAGCCCAACAATATTATTTTTGTTAGTCTGCTACTAGTTAAATTGGCCTCAGATTAAACAGCTGTAATAAATGCCCCCAAAACTTGGAGTTTAATAAAAAAAACCCCCACATTCAAGCTCTGTTCCACAGGATGTTATCAGTATTTAACCTTCAGCAGGATAAACAACAAAACAAAAGAAAAAAGGTTAAAATAGAAAAAACAACCTATGTTACAACAGTCTTTAACACAGCAAACATTTAAACCTAAAAATATATTAAGCCAGGCATCTCAAGCTTTTGTATCTTCAGAGCGAAGCAAGTCTAAAACTAGAACAACGTTCTCAAATGATTTTGGCACTAAAATACTGGTTTTTTACATTGAAACAGCAGAGAATTTGCCTTTGCTTCATAGTATCTTAGAAATATTCTGATTGGAAAATTGTAGAATATTGCCTGTTCTAGAACTGAGGCATATGGTCAAGAAAAACAAAGTAGGTGACTCTAAAGCAGTTCTAAGTATAGTTCAGTGTTGTACAAAGGTAAATAAATCATCAACACGAGTCCACACTAAAACCAGGGAGAGGCATCCCACTACTAAAACTGCCAGCATCTCAAGAAGAATTTATTAAGAAATTTTAGTAAACTGACAAAAAGGCAACTTGATCATCCAATGAACTGTGGTATTGGTGATACAATTTTCCTTCAAATCCATAAGATCCCATGCACCACCTGCACTCCCTGATGGTAGCAGGAGGAGGTTTGTTATTCCTCCTCTGCCAGCCTCCTCAAAACCAGCAAGCAAACAAAGGAAAATCCAGAGACATTTTGTTTTAATCACAAAGAAGAGAACCTGAAATGATAGCTGGGGTACAATGAAGAGCCATTTAGGGAAGTGGTGAAGTATTCCTGGTCAAAGACAACAGTGAAGTTTGGATAATGTATCCCACTGCATGTTAATCAAAGACTGGCTCTGGGCTGCACCCAGGCTGCCCTCGTTGGTCACCACCCTCAGGACCTCGGACTTCATTTGCCATAGGCAAGACAGACCCATTCAAGTGTCAGCAGCACAAGGACAAGTTGCATCCAGCAATTTTGACTGATCATTCATTTGTCTGCAATATCCAGAAATCAATACATCCATCAGGAGTTAGGAAATGAAGGCAAATTAACAGAAAAACCTCACACTGAGGTGAATTAACACAAGCAACAGAAACCCTGAAAAACCCGGACAACTAATGTAGAGTTGATTAAACTCTGCATTTCCTCTCATTAGAAGCTGCTTGTACAGGCAACCTAAGAAAGACCTTTTCCATTCTGGAACAAACTGGATATTAACCTGGACTGCCAATTAACCAGCAGACATCATACAGTAATTTACTGAATGGAAAAATAAAGACAAGCTGTTTGTTTGACACTGCCATTAAGCAGAACAGATCAGCAATTCCAAGTGCAGGGGTTTGACACGTTTCCAGCTACACTGCACATGAACTTACCTGAAATATGTCAAAACTGCAACTTGCTAATATTTCATTAAAGTGAAATACATACATTCGGGAAGATGAAAGAAAATTCATGACTTGGAGTTTATCTCATAATCTTTTGGCCCCTCTCCCTCTGGCTCCACGCCTCGTTCTCCTGTTAATGATGTGCCATGGCCTAGAGGCCGGTGGGTTCCCCTTCGCATTCCCCTTCCTGCACTCCCCACTCCCAATAAACACCGTCCTGAGCACCAGGCAGCCCAGAGCTCCTGCACACCAGTGCTGGGAGGATGGCAGGAGACAACAAAACACAGGCTGCAAGCAGCCCTGACTCCGAGGTCTAAGATTCTGCTCTCTAAGAGACGTAAGCAGACATACAACATCCTGGAGATGCAAAGGAATTCTATGCCCCCGTTGTAGTTTTTGGAGCCTAAATCCAGGTACTGTGTTAGATCCTGTACGGCAGAACAGGACATCCTTACTCTGAGGCATTCGGGAGTTCCTTCCCATGGCTTCACATTCACACCTCTAAACCTCAATCTGTGGCTGTGAATGCTCTTTCTCACCTGCTGCCCACCCAGTCTGGGTGTTTGCTTCAGAAGGGGAGTTGCTTTAACCAGTGAAACACGGAAAATGGTGTTTCTCATTGGGAAAGGTGTGGGGCTTTTTATAACTCAGATGAAGCAAATTTCAAGTTTTACTAATTGTTTCTATTTCTGTATTATGAAGAAGTTGGGAAGAGCCCAACACCTCTGTACTGTTCACACCTAGAATTGCACTACAGGATTTTGTGTGGGGCATGTAATGATGCATGTAAAGAGCTTATAGTGTTTGCCATATTAACTCAGGCACTGCAGTGTTTTGTTGCCCTTAAACTGCACTTAAAAAGAGCTATGATAACTGTACTTGGACTAGAACAATAGCTTTTTATCAGAATCCAGATTTTGATGTTTACATATATTTTGGGAATTTCATTTGTCATTGTTTTGTGACTGTGCAACTTTCTACAGAGTTTATGCCAAGGGAGCTGGCATAGCTTAAAGAAAGAGCTGAAAGTGGAAAACATCAGTTCTCTTTTCTGCCACTGACTTGTTCCTCAAAACATCTCTATAGCAGAAAATCTGTTCTAATCCAAACATACCAACATTTTTGCAAAATTTGAGTTATTAAGTAATCAACCAACTTCACATGTTAATAACTAGAAGGAAACTCGTGTTTCCAAAGGCAGCAACGCCCAGCCCGGACACAGGAGCGCTCTGCTGCAGTGACACGAAGCTGTGGTAGAAGGCGCCCAACAGCTTTAATTCACCTTGTAAATATAAAAGCTGAAAGAACAGCTTAATGTTAGAGCTTAAGGATTTTTCCCCCGTACAGTGACATACTTTAAAGAAACAGGCTGCATACAACAGTCCTTACAATGCCTTTCCCAAAGAGTAGCTTTTATTTCTGCTTTCTTAATCAAATTTTTTGGAGTGGTGGGTGGTCTTACCCTCCTAGGACAAACAGGATGTTTAAAAGTTTCTTTTTCAGAACGCTGGAATCCCATCCTACTCTCAGAAAACAGCTCGAAAGTATAAGGGTGCATTTTCTTATTCGTATAAAACACAAGCTGTTTGCACGTTGTAATTTTGATTGATCACATCTGTCATTCGATACTTCCTCATGCTCTCAGCTTTCACTGAGTCTTTTTCTTTGGAATTCGACTATAATCAAGCTGCCCTTCCTAACAAAGCAACACTCCAAGTCTTCAGATTTGACAATTCTATTCATTCACAGAAAATCCCTTCATGCAGTAAAGGCTAAAACCATGTTTCTTTAATATTATCATTAATATAATGAGTACCCTTAAGAGAAACACTTAGTACGTAACAGCTTGTGTTTGTCATAGATGCATCCGCATACACACGCTGTCAGGGTGTTACTTTTCGAAAACACATAGTTGAAAAGAATTCCACTTCCCTTAAGCTCAATAATTAGGTCTCTGTGTAAAAGTACATTGAAAAGCAAGAGTGCAGCATCATCTTAGTTCTTAGCTTAAGCATCATAATTAAATAAGGTCATTTGGCTTATGTTACTTTTACTTTAGATCTATTCAAGTGGGGAGGTAATCAATCTTTGATGGAGATGTATTAAATGAACCCAACTTAATATGTTGTCTTCAAGTTACTCAGCAAACAAGATTAATAAAGAAACTATATATTTAAGTAATAAAAACCTTCAGAAAGAAATGTTCTCCTTTCCTCCAGAGCAGTTAGAATCCTTAATGTCACTGTTTTTTTCACAAACACAAACCAACATTAACCTAAAGTATCAAATATTTAAGTTCTTCATGAACAATGTTGAATTTGAGTTAATTAATAACATTTCTAATGTCACTTGAAAGGCTTCCATGCTTTTTAAGAAATAGAGCAGTCAATCTGCTGATAGGGTAGGATTTTCAGTTAACTGTACATCGGATTTTTTGTTTTTTGTGATGAGGAAAAAACAGTTAATGCTTTAAGACACCATTTTACTGATTCCCTTCCAGTTCCTACGTAAGTTTAACAATTTGTAAGTAATACTTAGTGCTGGGATAAAATACAACTAAATCACTTTAAGCTGCTTATGTAAAACAGGTACTTCTCAGTCAGCTATTTTAAAGATTAATTTTCCTAAAGACAAAAATCTAGATTCTGTTCCTTGCTTTATTCCGAAAGAAAGGTGAATACCTAGAGAAGGCAGTAAAGGATGCCTACACAAAACGGGTATCTATACACTGCAGACTGTTCTCAAAGCACGTTACTTTTCCCCATCGCAATACAAGTCACACCACAAAGAAAAACAAAGTTCCAACCGTGTCAGCACTACCTCGGTCTCTTTAGCTGGGCTGGTCACCGTCTGCGCTTCCAAGGCGAAATTCGCCCTCTTGGCGGACAGGTAGAAGGGATAATCCTTGGCCACCATGGTGGCCGCAGGAGCGGCGGTCTCGGGGCTCAGCGCCGGCTCTGTGCGAGCAGCGGGCGAGAGGCGGCGGCCGCGCCGGCCCTGCCCGGGCCCCGGCAGCGCTGTGGCTGAGCTGCACCCCGGCCCTGGGGCTCGGAGCGCATCACCCGCAGCCGCCCCGGAGCACACTGCCGGAGCTCGCTGCCGCAGCGCCGGGGCGGGACNCGCACACCCTCGGGGCCGCAGCCCCGGGTCCGGCCCGCTGCCGCTGGCGGCGGAACCGGCGCCTTTCCCCTTCTCGCTCCCGCAGCGGTAACAGCGCACGGACGGACACGGGGACGCATTAACCGTGGAATTCCCGCAGGGTGACTGCGAGAGCGGCTGGCTTTTCGGGCAGCCGAGAGTCCGACAGGAGGGCAGGACTGACAGCGGTCCCCGATGGCACAGCCCCAAACCCAGACTGGACTCCAGACCTGCACACGGCAGTGGCACCTACGTTCAGTGCGCTGTGCTCCCGCTGATCAGAGCGGGAATCTGCATCATGTCACGGATGTCATAGTGCCACAACACTGAGCATTGCTTTTACTCCCTCCCCAGCACGCTTCTTTTTTTTTTTTTCTTTTTTTCTTTTTCCTCTTACCCATATTGTTGCTTTTTTCCTGTCTGGCAAGCTGGAGTTTGTTTCTTGTGTTTTTAAAGTTCCACTTTTGTTGCTATTGTTCAGCCAAATTACTCCCCTGCCCGCACCTCTCATTGTATCGAGCTGAGAAAGTGGAAAAACACCTCTGCCTAAGATGTCTCATAGGGCAGCCAGGCAAATTCTGTTTGATGGCTACCTTAGAACAAAGGTAGTGAAAATTTCCTGAAAAGAGAGAGGAAGCACTAGGGACCCTGTCTGCAGCACAGGACCAGTCTGACAGACCATAATACTGGAGACAAGGAAAAGGAAATTGAGTAGGAAGCTGGATGGGGCAGGAGGGAAGAATATTTTCAGCCCCAGGGAAGCAGCCCAACCAAGAATAACTTCACAGACCTTGAAAAAATTGACTGATTTTAAAGGGAGATCACGTGATGGATGTGGCTTTACAAGCATCTATTTTTCTAAAGGCTGTTAATCAGATAATGATGACTTTAGAATAAGATTAGTCAAATGGCAAATCTAGTCCTCATCTGGACACTTTCCTTTGACTTCATCAACATCCCAAACATATAATAAGCTTTCATATTTACCCTCCTAGGCTTTTTCAAGAGCAGCTGCAGTACAACCAGAGATGCTCTCCTGTGCCTGTTATGCACATCTCTCTATTTTATGGTAGCCTGCCCTTAAAACAAAAACCCCTCTAAGTTCTCAACCCTGAAATTCGTGCAAAACCACTAGAACAAAGTTATCAGTACTTCTAGATGGACAGTGATTCTAGAAGGAAATGTGACATTGAACATTTGGGTATTCTGTGCCTCCCCATCTGCATCACAGTAGGGCAGGACAAGGTTCACTGAAAGCGAAAGTGTTGAGGAGAGGCACAGAACAGCTTTCATGCAGATAATGCTTAAGCAGGCAAGACATACAGAAAAGACAGAGAGAGAGCAGCAGGTGTGATAAAGACCTACAAACCACAATTGACAGAGGAAGCAAATATGGAATGATTTTTCACTGTATTCAACTATAGGGAATAAATGGTGCACTAGATTAAACCAGATGGTGGCAGATTCAGAGCAAAGAAAAAGGAACTAATTCTTCATATTATATACAATTTTTGTATTACACACATTGGAAGTATTTGTCACAAGATGCTGCTCCTAAGAAACATTCTCAGACACAAGTTCTTGACTACTGGGGCAGTATTTTGGGAAAGACCCTGACAGGCTATTTGTGTTTCAGACTCTTCTCTAACCATCTACTGCTCACCACCACTGGATATTTGGTGTTAGGTTAGATCAATTCCTGCAGCCACCCCCTTTCTTTCCATACTAAAAGAAAAAAAAAAAAAAAGAAAAGAAAAAATGTAGCATTTTATTTGAAGACTACATACAAGCTTAGCTCAGGATTTCTGAAGCTGTGAACAATTACTTCAGTCACATGAACATACACTCACTTCTGCAAGTCTTCTTCCCTGTGATGTTCAGGGGACACAGCTCTGAGCACAACCTGACAATGTTGGGCACTTTCACCTCACATTTCAAGCACCACTACACACAAATTGTAAAAAATGGTCAAGAACCTCCATGAGAACACAGCAGCTGCTGTGTAACCATTTAAACCCAAGAAGCCTTGATTTCAAATACCATCTGTGTATGTTTGTTTATGAAGGTGTATGCTAATATCAGTTCAAAAATCAGCTTCACTTAAATCATTTAGACAAAATACCTTCAGGGCATGTTCTCAAAGCAATCTAATCCTGTAACATGCTTCATGGCATGAACAGCACTTCACACAGGACAGGAGTGTACTGGTTTGGAGACTGAAATAATGAACTTGGGTTTATACACATAAAAAAAATATGCCAAGAAAGGGATTCTGTCATTTCTCCGTTAATCAAGCCAGTGCACTTCAGCTTGACTAAGCATTCTTGAGAAACACGAGAAAAATTAGCTCTAAGAGGAATATGATTGTTAATAGGCAGGACCTTCATGTCAGTAAGTTTCAGAGCATCTTGTACCTACAAGACAGACTTCAATGACATGGAAAGTAGGATTCATGAGACTCCATGGACGTTTGTTTACTCCACCAGAAGAGTGTAAATACAGTTTTAGAAATGAAATTTGGACCCAAAGTTCATTGATGAACAGCACTGAACTTTATAAATGTAATATTATCTAATGGAATAACAAATGGTACGATTGCAAACAACTCTCTCTTTCAGAGAGCTGAATGTCTGTAGAATGCTATGTGCATTTATAAACAATGAATTATGATTACAGTTCAGTCATGGTATTGAATCCCTTCTGAACTGCGTATCAAACACTTGGAGTCCCTTCTGAAAGATCTTACAAACTTAGTGTGATTTACATTTCATTTCTACATGAATTCAGACTGCACAGTGACTGCCCGTCAGTAGTCACTGCATTGTGCGTGTGCACACGGGCCCAGGCAGAGTCAAATGTCAGTTCATAAACTTGTGGCTGAAAGACTCCCTAGAGAACTCCACTTATACAGTTGGAGAAACAAAGGTTCCAGTGATTCCACTGAGGAATTTTTTAAGTGTGGAGCCAGTGAGTCCTCTCTTTCCAAAAATTATACTTAAGACTACAAGCCTACACTAACACTATAAAAATTGTAAACCTGAATTGTAAGGTACTTTCAAAAAATAAGCTAGTATTTCAGATAAAACGATGGTAGTGACTGGATTGCAAAGCAGGCCAGTGCATCAGTTTTGCCATTTCTGGAACACATTTTTTGTGGGTTTAGTTCAGTGGGGGAGGTGTAGGAGGGGTTTTTTAATTTATTTAGGCCAACACAGAATTTAGTCAGACAGTTGCTTACCTGTCAGGGAGAAGTATGGAAGGTATTTGGTAAGTCTGGAAAGCCCAGCTCAGATGTGCCTACCACTGCTGACTGGGTTGAGGACCGAAGTTCACTGACAGAGCTGTTCTGTGGTCATGGTGTTGACACCAACGCCTTTAGCTCATTTCCTCACAGATTCAAAACCTAACACAGAAGTATCTCTTGCAAAAGCATCTGTCAGCACAGCAAAGCCCTTTGAGATGTTCAGGTTCAAACTTTACAAAAGCCTTAAATTAAATAGAAATACTCCATACACATTTCAAGTTTAAAAACCTCAGCAGTTTGCACTTTATGGAGCATCTCTCATATAATATCTGCACCCTTCCTTTCATTTAAACTGAAAGAAGGTAGATTTAGATTAAATATTGGAAAAAAAACTTTTCACTGCGAGGCTGGTGAGGCACTGGCACAGGTTCCCAGAAAAGCTGTGGATGCTCCAGCCCTGGAAGTGTTCAAGGCCAGGTTGGATGGGGCTCTCACCAACCTGGCCTAGTGGAAGGTGTCCCTGCCATGGCAGATGAGCTTTAGGGTCCCTTCCAAATCAAACAATTCTGTGATTCCACGTATGTGGTTTCACAACAAGCAAACAAACAAACCAATAAACCAGAAGCCACTGCTTAGGAGAGGTAGAATTTTGCTAAGAACACTCAAAGCAAAGCTACTACTCCTACTGTTCTGAAATAACCAGTGAAAGTCAGCCAAGGTAATGCTGCACATACACACAATTCTGCACCTATGGAGTATCTCTGAAGCCTCTCTCCCACATGCTCCAGTATCTCTTCAGGATAATCATTAGGAAGCCTTTCCTTACAGAAAAACAAACTAACAACCACGGACACCAAAACCACATTCAATCCAAAGAGAACTTTTGAAGAAGTCTTTTAAATCAGACATTAATAATTTGAATCTGCTCAGAAGCTGGAATGCAGAACCACTGACAGTGTTGAGTGAGAAGCCAGAAATCACATAAACTGCTAAAAAAAAGAGCATTTATCAGGCAGTTACCCAGCTGTTCAAGAAACTGCAACTTCCTCATTGCAAATACAGATTGTTCACATGGTAAGGAGTTACAATTTACTAGGTAATAAATATTAGGGAAAGATTGCTTGATTAAGCACTTTGTTGCTGAGAAATTCCAGTAAAAATATTAGAGAATAAATGATTACCATTAAAAATGTGCTCTCAAAAACCACACCTGTAATTTTTCCAGGTAGAGTCCTAATCATGGAAAGATCAGTGCAGTACAATGAAACACATCTCTGTGGAACATGTGACATCACAAAACTGAATTCCAAATTTCTATTCTGTCTAGAGTCTTCATTTGAAGACCTTTCACATGAAGCTCATTTGTGCCACTTGGGGAATAACATGAGAAGGAGGAAGTTATGTTTCCTCACTATTATCATGTGCTGTGCTTTGGGATTGGCAGCCAAGATGCCCTGAACTGTTCCCCTAACTTTTGTCAAATACAGTTAGTTGGTAGCTGGAGTCTCCCTTGTCTTCCACTATGAATAATGGCTATTTCAAAACACCACCTCTGCCCTGAAGTACACTCATGTTGAAGTGATGGAGAGCCACGATTCTCATGGCAACCATCACGAATGGTTTATTGTATAAACCCACACCCAGTTGTAAGGCAGGCTGCAGGCTTTCAAAGTCACACAGGCACTCAGTGTTTCTTCATACAAACATAGCTGGTAGAACAAATCTGCCCTGGGAGAGAAACAGATTAAACCACCTGCCAAGTTGTTTTGATTTGGTTTTATTTTGCTAATTAATGTAACTTCTGATTACCCCAGGAAATACTGTACAGTTAAAGGATGCCCTGTAACAATCACATTGACACTGAGGCAGAAGCACTCCTTTCACGAGCTCCCCTAGGGATGACAACAACAGCCCATTTTAAATCTGCCTCGGGTTCGCATACAGAAATTGTTTTGGTGACTTCAGCTCAAGCCTAAGGATGGCTGGCCTCAAGACACTGGGAAGGGTTCGCACTTCTCCACCCTGCTACAACACCCAGCAATACACACCACTTGGTGGGCCCTGATGAGGGAGTCAGGGTGTGGTGAGGTTGGCTAAAATGATCCTCCACGAGTCACACTTATAAACAAAGAAGTTGGTTGAGTTTGTCTGAGTACACTTCCCTGGGGAGAGCAGAAAGGAGGAGGTGGGAAGGATTGTACTGATTTATCCATGTGGATTTTAAACAGCTGCTCAAGTTCTGTAGAGGGTGAAATGATCACCCAAAGTGGAGTTTCCTTTCCTGATTTTTTCACTGAAAGGCATTCTAGGGAGAGGAAATTACTGGAAACACTTGTATGATGTTTAAATGAGATTAAATGTAATTAAAATACTTTTGTTTAAGTTACAGACAGTGGGGGAGCAGGAATTTCTCTCCAGAGCACTCATGCTGACTGGAAAATTAAGTAACATTTCTTTATGAGAAATCATTATCCCTAATACAAAATGTTTAGCAAGACATGACAGTAGTGGTCTATTTTTTTGTTTTGATTAAATTTTATTACAATAACATTTATATTACATGAGTAATTCTGTAATATTTGTCCTCAGAGTGGATAGTAACTTGTAATTTTTTGCTGTATGTTTGTATGTTTTGCTTATATATGTATGTATGCTCAGAAAAGAGCAAGAAGAAAATTCTGTTCTATTCAGAAGCAACAGGAATTTCCCCTCTCTATAACTGATCTCTCAATACTGGCCAAATGCCACTTGCTTTATTCTTCCAACCATCCCCTCCAACTGCAATAGTAAAGCAAAGTTTGGGGTTTCTAGCATTTATTAGACAAATCACATAACTGGGGGAGAAAAAACATCAAAAACCAAACCAAAGCATACAAAAAACCCCTAACACAAATAAGCAAACAAAACCCCTAAAACAACCAACCAACCAACAAAAGAAGAGCTTTCAGCTACACAGGTCCTTCTTCAGGTCAGAAATAAAACCAGCAAAAAAGGATAAGACTTGGGTCTTTGGAGTTGTCTTTTCCTATTCACCTCTTTACCTAATTATACAAACTTCAAACCTTGTTACACATATGTGTTCAGTTTGACACAGTTTATTGTGCTGTATGCAAAGTCCCAAGTGCTGACAAAAAATAGGATTTTACAGTATGGCTGGGGTGAATTAACAGTTTGTCACTTGTAAAAGTATAAACCTCATTTCCCTCTCTACCCAAATTCCTATTCCTCCCTCTCTTCCTGCTCTTCCACTGTCACTGTACCCTCTCTCTGTGTAGTCTTTCCTTATTGCAACTCTAACATTCATCTCCTCACACAGGTAAGTCAGCAGTCTAAAAAGCCCCAAATACCTTCTTTTCCCAGATCTCTCATCTGCTGCTTTTGGGAGCTGAACAAGTTACTGTGCATGAGAAAAGCACCAGAACTCACTGCAGATAAATGGTGAAAAAGCTCTCAGGTACAGATAAGGACAGGACAGGAAAAAGGCTGTTTTTTCTCCTCCTAGTAGCTCTAAACTGTTAGCTCAGCTTGTTTCATGAAGTCATACCCAAAGAACACTGTCATCATTTCATTTTTTCGGATGAGAGATTTGGATCAGAAGCCTTATTTATTTATTTTTAAAAACAAACCCACCTATTAATTTCCATAACAACTGTGCACTGTTACTCATCCAGTCAGTCATTTTTGCCAGTTTGACTATCTTGAAATTAGAATATCTGTGCTTCTTGAATAAATACTTAGAACACAAACCTTGAGACTGATTTCATGTTCTCCTGAGCAATAGAATTAAGGTTGGAAAAGACCTTTAAGATCATCACATCCAACTGTTAACCCAGCACTGCCCACCACAATATATTAATTGCAAAAGGTATTAAAAAAAAATTAAAATTTGCAAATTAAGATCACTGTGCAACACTAGTAGTTTAGAGATAATGTACCTTAGGAAGTCTAACAATTGTAGGAAATGAAATCAGAAGCATGAAAATGACAGTTCATGTACCCTTTTCTAGACCATGGCCAAGGATGTGCCAGCAGTGTTCTAGACCTGAAGTTAAGCAAATAAAAATTGTTTGACACAGATTACAAGACATCCATGGGAGAGAGTGATGAAAGTCAAGCAAAATAGTGAGACTGCTCAGTGCTTTACAAACAGAAACAAGAGTCTGATATCTCCACTACAGTAAAGCAGCCTTGAACCTCAGAGGCCTTTTTTTCACACTGCAATACTGACAACCCAGTGCAGAAAACCTCCACATTTGGTCCTGAGTAGTTCTTTGGATCACACAATGCCCTACAATCCAGATTGTTACAGTGATTATGCAAATTACAACATTCCTCTGTAGTGCTCCATCAATACCTTTGAAATGTTGTTCAATTCCCCTATGCTATGACCTACCGTACAAAAACACCAGACAAAAATGAACACAAGAAATCATCTTTCTGTTACCCACATCCTCCCCCGAAGAGCAGGGAGGAAAACCATGGTATAACTTCAAAAAGAAGTGTCCTTCAAACACTGGTAATGCATCAACAACTGATAGAACTACTCTACTCCCAGTGCAACGGCACTGCAGACCTGTGTCCTTAAAGATGATGGGACATTAAGCAACAATGTGACTAATCTTTAAAAGCTGAAATGGGACATAACATCTTCAAACAGACAACAACTTACACTAGGACAGATCTTCTTTGTTCATATCCCTTTATCAAGGATTAGGGATTTGAGAAACCATTGCCGGGAATAAAAAAGGTTTTATTTAAAGTTACAAAATAACTGTCTTCCCAAGTGTAAATATAATGACGTAATCCCATCCCATGGTACAGAAGTTATTATAACAAGTTTAATTGACACAGAAGTATAAACAAGAAACAGTTTTCCTGAATACTTTCCTGATTTAAGAAAGCCAGCTGTAATTTCTGAAGGCTATCCCCTCTCTGGTCAAGCTGTTAACCACAAACTGCTCTCTGGCACTGATCAAGTTAATTCTGCTTTTATGTGATCTTCCTTATCAAATCTGCAACCACGACCCACCACAAGTGTTCCATTTCCATTCACGTTCAACTGTGAATTTTGGACAGGTGACTAATGATCACAGTTAATTTAGTTCCCAAGATAGCAGAAAGAATCAATAGTTGGAAAAAATGTCTCTGAAAGTAATTCTAACCATCACAGAGAAAATATTGTTTACTACTTTAAAAGCTAAGAAACAACTCAAAATTGCATACTTCTTGTATCCAATAATCTTGAAAACATAGCAATTGACTGAACACAAAAGCAAGATCTGCTTCTGATTCAAACATTCTGATTTCATTATAAAATTGGGATTGGTGTTACATTACATGGATATCAAATACTGTATCTTCAAATCCCTGCAGAAACATGAACTCTTAATAAACCTCCTACCCTAGTAAACAGTGAAGTGTTAATATAAGTGACTGTAGAAAAACATGAGTTGTTCTTAAATATCAACCATAGCCACAAAATGATTTTGTTCTAAGGATGTGTTTTAAACAGAGAGTATACTGGGAGAAAAGAGAATCCATGTACATTTAATGCAAGGCACTGCTTTCAGAGCTCAAGATCATTAATAGCTGACAAGTTTGTTCTGACCAACATGCAACGTTTGGGAAGGATTCTTCTGAAAATATGGGGATCTACAGCAGGAGAAAAGCACACAGATTAAAAAAAAAAAAAATTAAAAATGAAGTTGAGAAGGAAGGCTTTTATTCTAGACCAGACAGGAACAGGAGAGAACAACCTGAATGGCTGAATGATTTGAGGGATTGGGATAAATAATTTATCTATCCTTTCAAAAGCCTTTATAGTTTCTGTTTGATGCACAATGGAAGTCATTAGAGCAATGCAAAGAGGAGCACAGAACAATCAAAGTGATTACCTAGGAAAATGGCAAATAATACACAAAATTAGATACGGGGTATATAAAGGGCCCTACTTCTCAGGTGAGTTTGATGCCATTCAAGAACACAGCAAAAGAATTTTAGAAGAGAAGGCATTGTCACATTAAGTGAATTTTTGTATCTGAATTTTCTGTGTGGCAATATGTGTTCCGTAATTGATGCGTAGAACAAATTCAGTGTTGAAGGCTCTGTACCATGAATACCCCACTAGCAACCCACACACAACACTGTCCACTAGGAAATTCCCAGAGACAGTCCTTTTACTTAACGTGACCTTCAACCTTGCACACAAGCAGCAGCTTAAGTAGACCTGCAAGTGATCTTGAATGTAAAAATATTAATTTTTATTTCACTCTTCAGCTCTCAAACAGTGAGTTTGTGTACGAGTTCTAGCTACAGAAGAGAACAAGGTTACAGAACACTTCTTGGTAACTAAATTAGCTGTAGGAAATGGGCTTGCAAGCACTTTATCAAAGAACCATTTTCTGAAATAAAAAACAGAAAACAAATTTGCAACCATCCAGAATTGCTAACTTTGGTTGAAGCAAAAATATTTTGTCACCTATAAAAGTTGAAGGAGGAAAAGGGAAGTAAATGGTGCAACAGGAGTAAAAACCATGTTTTTCCAGGCTGCAGGATACAGGACCCTCATTTTGATTTTGATTAATAATTATCCATTAGAAACATGATAACATTTCACTGCCTGTATACTTATCTTATTCTGGATATGATGGTTAGATAATGAAAAGAAAAGTATAAACCAAGTATCAAACAAGTGGGGGAAAAAAGTGAGCAGACTGCTGGCATGTGAACATGTTTCAATAAAGCAGAAGGAAAAATGTTAATCCTTGTGTTGTACTTTGAGCACATTGTCACACGTGGTACAGGTGTTCTCAGTGTGCTCTGGCAGTTCCCCCTGAATCCACTACTCCATTCCTCACTAAAACAAAACAGGACCTGGTAAGAAAATACAGGTTGGGTATTCAAGACTACCTAAGGTAGTTGCAATGATAATCCACAAAGAAAAATGTTTAAGTCCTATGAAATGTTCAGCCATTGCACTAATGGATCCAAATTGAAAGGCTGAAAGGACGGCTTCATAAAAGCATAGCTGTACAATAAAGATTGGAATGCACCTCCTATCTGCAGTAGAAACACAGGTATGTTATTACATACCGTTCTCTGGAATTTGGAGGGTTTGTTTTTGTACAAACACTTAGAGACTACCTGCTTCTGTTCCTAATTGCTTCCTCTAGGTCTGGTATTTTTATTAAAATAAAGGATATCTATCCAAATGATTGCAGTTTTGCCACAATAAGGATCCATCTATTTTGTTAGCTCAGGAAGTGCCATTTGTTTCAGTACGTGCTATCTACCAGCGGATGTGCATTATAACGTGTCGCTGCAGGATATATTAACCACAGCACACGAATAAGCCAAACAGCTGAAATAAGAAGCTACAAAGACCTTTTTGAACATGAGCAGCCTCCCTGATCTCTATGAAACTAAATCACCAGTCTGGTATTACTTGCACATATGGGAAAGATACAATAACCAGGAAACAGATCTTATGTAAGGCACAGTCTAATGCCTTGCACTTGTTTTACAATTGCTACCTACCCTACCAGCACCTCTTTTTTTGTCCTGAATTATGCATTTACATACCTACAGTAGATCTATAATGGAGTTTTGATTCAGATATTATTTCCCCAATATACAATAGCTCGAGGAGGGAAGGTTGCTTTGTTTGTGGTGTACAGGTTTGGATTTTTTTAATCATTGCCTGTCCTCACATTCTTTCTCAACATCTGCAGCATTTGAGCAGCAAAAACCTCTAAGTCAATCAGCTTCTGATTCAACAGTTCTGTCAGAATTGTAATATCGCCCCACCCTCTGCAAGGTGCAAGGCAACCAAAAAATCCTGTTAGCCAATTTTTACATTTGTATCCAGATTATCAGAGAGCAGTTTTGAGTGAGACATTGCCAAGTTTCAAGAATAACAGTAACAGAGATAAACCGAATTAACAAATTACCACAAAGAGAGATATTCCTTGCAAAAAAGAAAATAGAAAGAGGGAAATCTTTAACCCTGATTCCATCTCTGGTGTTAGGAGATGAGCAGCTTTCACTATGACTTCCTATGCAACACAGTAGGAAGATGTCACCAAACATCATGCTGAAAAATGACATCAGAAATACTGTCCAGTGTTTCTCATCCTCTCTCTAACGCTACAGAAGCATACAGCACAAATCCAGTTTTGCCTGTGACCACAAAATACCCATGTACAGTTATCTCTGTAAGCACATTTTGCAGGCAAGTGGCTCAGGAATTGGACATTCTTTGCAAAGAAAAGCTACACAGATTTTGTACGGGTAATCCCCAAATTTTAGGGTTCATGAACAACAATATTGAGCAAGTGGTGTGCTTACCAACAAATTCAGGCTTGTAATTTGGAATTTTTTCTTTCATGTGGCCACAAGAATCATTAAGCTGATCTCTGAGACAGTGTTGTCTGCCATCATAATCTCAGGACCACTTTTTCAGACCTTTTTACTAACTAGTAACAGCTGTATTTGTGAGGTGACCAATACTGGCAAAGTGTCCAAACAGTTCACATAACAATAAAAAAAAGAACAAAATAAAATAATGAAATTGAATGACACTCAATACTCCCCCCCCAATATCCACCAGTGAAAAAAAGGGCGAGCATACTAAAGAAACATTTCAAAAAGATAACACTTTGATCATCATTTTTAAGATTCTTATACAATCATTTTGTTAAATATTTTTCCCTATGTGAATGAGTTCCAGTACCTAAGAACACAGTTTCTCTCCTACTGTATTCAATTCTTATAGGGTGAGGATTATGCCTTGTTTGTGAAACTGGCTGGAAGTTTCTAATGGTTCTTTTCAGGAAGCATGCATCTGTTTTCCAAACCTGTTCCTTCCTAAACTTGCTAAAGTTGGCCCCAAAAATGTATCAGGAAATAACTGGAGGATGAGGGGGATGGGGAAGAAACTTTAAAGACACCTTGTCTTAATTAAATCTCAAAGTGTTACTTCTTCCTGTTGAACTGAGTCACGCAGGGCTGTAGCTGTCACACCTGACAGCGGGAGGGGAGGTGTCAGCACGGAGAAAAGGTTTGTATTTCAGCTGCCTCCTGTAATTGGCAGCCTGGAATTAATTAATGCAGCAGAACCAGCACACACACGACTGCAGCACACAATTAAGCACAGCAAGCAGTATCGAAAAATACTGCTGCTTGCTTTAATATTCTTTTATTGCTACAAAACACGGAGAGGTAAAACAGGAAAGGCAAACGCCAACTAACAAAGACACGAGGGTGCCTCTGGCAGTCATTGGTACCATCTGGGTCTCAGTCTGCTGCTAAGCTATTACCTGAATAAGCAGGTACAGTGAGAATAGTTATCTTACCTAATAAACAATGGCCTTTGTCATTTTTAGTCTTTTTTGTCTTAGAATTATTTTAAATATTCTGTCTAGAGCCATATGATTCATGGGGCTGTTCCAAGTAGTCTCAGCTGGAACCTCTCAGTACACTGTATCAGCATTTCAACTACTAATTCAGCTGGAAAGCCAGGGTCAGGAATTTGTCAGCTCCATGGATTCACTGACTCATGACAGGAATGTCATTTCTGTAACCTTTCTTCTTAATCAGCTCCTAGTGCTCAGCACAAGCCACCTTCCCATAGATGAGGCCAGATATTTAACTTCTGTATTTTAAAGAACAATCTTTGGAGGGATATAGGCTAAAAAAAAAAAAAAATCCCCAGTTATTTTTGGAGCATTTCCTTCCATTTATTTTTGTTGTTAAGTAACAGCAGATCTTACACGAATATTTTTAGTACTGAGTTCTGCTTTAACTGCCCTGACAGAGTATTTGCAAAAGAAAGCTGATTCCTTCACAAATGATGTACACAAACAAATCAGCACAAATTACTTTAGTAAATTTGCAGCTACATTACATGAATACCTACCAGAACCTGAGTGCCAGTGACTGCTGCTCACAGGGGAACTTGCACCCGTTTGCAGCTTCACAGAGCTGCTGTTGATTCAGTTTTGCTGTCCATGAGCATCAATTCGAGTAGTTATTAGTAATAACTCTATAAAGGAGAAAGAAGCCGTTGAAGCAGTTTTCAGGTGATGCCATTCCAAACTCACAAGTGCAAGCTTGGCTGGCTCAAACTGTTTCCGTATCAGGAAATTACAGTAATCTGAGAACAATAAAGGGTTCCTTCATTAGCTGTTGTAATCCCCAAGGATAAGACCCACTTTTTCCATATAGAAGCTTCCACATGGAAGAGCTATAACATTTTAGTTTTCCTGATGATCCTTTAACAGACAAAAGATGTTAATGTTGCCACTAACAATTTTTTCCTTCTTCCATTTCCTTTTTCTTTACCCAATGGGAAATTTCAACTCATTTTTTTGGAGTTACTTCTAAGAAGTGGAAGGTGATGCAAGGCAAAACAAAATCTGTCATAGCTTCATTACCAGTGTAGCTGTACCTACATATACCATAGCAACTGTTTTATAAAGGCTTTATCAACTCTCCCTTTCCCACTGGCATATAGGTTTACCTTTTGGAATGACCTTACACGTCAGATTACAAGAAAAAAACTTGAATGCTGCTGAATGCACCAATTCTTTGCTTCTTAAACTAAGGTCACTAAAGGAAACCGGGAGGTGAGAGCTCTACCAGTAAATCCATCCAGCACTTGTATATTTACAACTTTGTGGTCTGTTGAATGTTAAGAATTACTTTTTAAGATATTCTCATTTGTATCTCTCATTTGTAGAGGGCTTTTTAGCCTACTTAAGTGAACATCACAAAGAGGAAGTTATTTTTAAAGAGCACTAAGAAGTGACAAATGTGAGAAAATATATCCAGCAAGAGATATACTGTTGCTTAACTAATGGATGAAAAATTATTAATATGCTGACATTGTTTATGTTTTCTGCTAATGTAAATAAAAGCTACTAAAAGATGACAACAGTAAGAATCAGAGTATCGCTATACTACTGCTGCTAAAGAAATTACTTTGGAAACAAGGCATCTCATTTAATGGAAGGGAACATTCATTCAGACCATGTCATGTCATATCCCCAGACATAGGAAAGAAAAAGTCTTCCTGCCAGGATGCCACAGGGAAAATTATTTTTCCTGAGGCAAACTATCTTAACTTCCTGAGGAGTTAGGCAAAAGCTGCCAGTAGGCATCTAATCCTATCCATGACCCAAGACTCCGTTTAGAAAAATCACCGAATTTAAAAAAACAAGGCAGAGGAATGATGAACGACAATGGCAACAAATGGGCAACAAATACTAGCTGTCTCTGACCAGGTAGTGTATTTTGGAACATTTATAAATGTAAATGACATTTTTAAAGCCTGTGTGTAGATTAGTCAAGTGAGAATTTGATGCAGTTGCTGGCTAGAAAGTATTCTGGCAGACAGAGATCAGTACATTTAGCTATGCTCTAAGGGCTCTTATCATTTTGGGGTTTGGGGTTTTTTTTCCTTCTTACTATATGACAGAACACCATTGCATTGACTTCATGCAGTAAACTGATTTTAACAAATTTGTACTGAAGTACTTCCTGGCACTGCTTTTATTTTGCTTATTCTACAGCTAGGCCTCCTGCATCAAAAGACTGTCTCAACCACAGCAGGTCCTGAAATTCTGTAAGCTCAACTCCCATTACATCATAAACGAGTACAAGAACAGTAGTTTCCATTTCAGTAACATTTCCATATTCCTTTCGTTTCTATGAACAAATTTGCTTAGTACCACTAAGGAAAAATAAGCTCATCAGCATTTTATAAGCAACGAAACCAAGCCAGAGAATAGGTAAGTGATACATGAAGATCATGAGAAATATGTTCTGTAACCAGAAACAGGCTTTTAACTTCAGGCAGTGTCAAACCCAGCCTCCACATCACTTCCTTGGCCAATTCCACATAGATATGGGCAGCAAGTTCATTATCATTATCATAATTCTTGAAAAAATTTCATGTGAGCAGAAAAGGGCATAAAAAGCTGCTTATTCAGACAAGAGGTTCTAGTCTTAAAGCAAAAATGTCTTCAAACCTCAAAACACAAGCTGCTTGAATGCAGAGCACATTTCACACAGAGTGCACGAAGTCACTGTGCTATTCTAAGTGATGGTACAAAAGAAAAAAGCCACAAAAAAAGCACAACTACCATGCTGTAAGCACGAAACGCCAGAATATGAAACAAGAAACCTCCCAGAAATAACACAAAGCATACAATAAATAACATAATGTAAACAACATATTCCAATACAACAATGCTCTGACAACTCTCAGCTTTATGCCTCAAAGTTGACTCATTTCTCCTAATTAAGAAGCAACTGTGGAGCTTTCATATGGTGCTTTCATAAAAAAGGTAAGAAAAACTTCATCCAACTACTCTGTACTACCTATAAATACTTCAGAACTTGAATTAATGGTTAATTAGTAAATAGTATAACAAACACTTGTGTCGACTCTCAAACAATGCTTTTGCCCTCATGACAACACCCAGTTCACACAGTTTGCCTCTTCCAAAGTCTCATTCTGTTTATGTCCCACCACATACACATCACTGACCACCTTTGGATCCAACAACAGATATAAATTAGACAAAAAATATCTGATTTAGAAGCTGAAAGATCTGATACAAAGATATCTATAAACAGTAAGACCATATGCCTATTCAAATTGCAACTTGTCTTTGTTAATATTTTCACACAATCTGGGTTCCTACTCCTTAGATGAAATCAATGGTTTCTGGAAGAAATTCCATTAATTTCACAGGAAGAAGAAATTTACTGCCAGCTTCACCCCACCCACAGCTAAGGGCTCGCATTTGTTTTGTTCATTTTTGAAGTCCTGGAAGTGTACAATTAGTTTCATTTACTTTCAAGGGTTTTCACTAACCTTTGCAGAAAAGTAACTGCTATGACAAGAACACAAAACATCCTGATCAAGCTTATCTATTTAAGCCTCAACTATCCTATGTTTTCATTTGCATGTCTCATAATTCAAAGCTACAACAAAATCAGTGAGATCTCTTGAAAGATTTACATTTCATTGAAGAACTCACCTAGAACACAGAAAAGCAAAACCACAGAATTAGAACTTTGGCCTTAAGCAGTTAAATTGTAATTCTAGCAGTGCTCTGGACACTCTCTGTAATTACCAGGGCCCCTACACAGCCAAGAGCTACACCAGCAGGAAGACATTCTTATGTTATGTAATATGTATTATTAAAAGCTTTAATAATTGGTTGTTTATCCACAAAATTGCAAAACTAAAGCTTTATAAATTGGAAATTAATTTCAGTAATATGCAGCTGATCTAGAGTAAACATTCACAACAGCACCATAATGCTTTGTTTTATTTTATCAAGTAGATAAGTCACTCACACTGTACAATGCCTCGCCAGGTGAGTGCCCTGCATATATTAAAATCAAGTTTGTTCTGAACACAAGGATGGCAAATTTCCATTTCTTTACAAACATAATTCAGTACAGTAAGGTGATCTGGAAGGGAAAAATCTCAACTATAAGTTTTAAGAGGAAATACACAAAAATTCATAAAGTGTTTTTAATCAGCATGCTAATGAAAAGCCAGACTAGTGGACTGTTGCTGTCTTCTGAATTACGTTTTTAGAAAATCAAATCAAAAGTCAATTACGTTCTCACGGTGAGCTAAAATTGAGTAGGACCATTAAGCACACAGCAACAAATATTCAAATGTATTAAGTTACCTACAGTCAAGTTTGGAAATTAAATGCTTCAGCATCTTTGACAATTCTATGCAGATTAATGCATCCGTCACTACCTAAGCATCTTTCAAAAAACCTTGCATAAAATTCTAAGTAATGCAAAGGAATATCTCTGGCAGCTAAACTGCCTGCATTCCAGGAAGGAGAGCTTTAAAAAGATTGTGGTTTGGTTTCCAATTCTATCAAACATTCAGTAAAGAAGCCAGATTACTGAGATAAATCATGTGAATCCCTCCTCCATGAAGGGATTAAGCTCTTGGAGGCAAACAAAACTCAAAGGGCAACCTCTACCACAAGTACAAAGCACATATATACAGTTTAAATAATGTATTTTATGTAAAAAAATAGTAGATGAAAGTCTGAACATTTCCCAAGACACAGTCAAATCCTTTCAGTATTGGTTTCTTTGAGAACAGTGGTAAAAAATATCAGCTAAATTGTTATAAACACTGCCCTAAAAATTAACAGATCAATTAAAAAATAGACCTTTTAATCCAACTAATGGCTGATTTAGCAGATAACACAGAAGACAGTATAGAGGAAGTAAGTGAAAAATCCTCTTAATACAGCAGCAGATTTACATTTTCTCCCGCAAATGTAGATTGAGTGAACGAACCTTGAAGGTTTACAGCAAATTTTTTCAATTTTTTTAATTGAAAAAAAAAAATGAAAAAAAAGCCCAATTTTAAAATTTTTGTAGTCATCTAAATGAACAAGTTCAAATAACTGTATCTCAGAAGTTACCACTAGAGATGTTCTGTCCTCATCCAGGTGGGCTGACTTTACAAAATACTCTTGTTCAGCCTTCTGTATGTTAGTGGGTATATCTTAAACCCCAAGAGTATTACTCTGTGAGTTTTAATTCTCTTTTCTCTGCAGTGTTGTTCATCAGCAGTAGAGGTGACACACTAATATTCTATTGACAAACATATTCATACACTTGTAAAAAATAACATATTATGGTTTTTTGTAAAATACTCTTAGAGCATTTTAAGAAACACTTGTTAAGCTTCTGTTTGCTGGGGGCTTTCCCCTCCTGGCTGCCTTCCACACCATGGAAAGGGAACAGGGTGCAGCTGCATAAAAGAGGCAGCAGCTGTAAGCAGATACCCCTCAGCTGTCCTGATTACAGATTTACAGTGATAGCAGAATTATAGAAATAATAATAAAAATTGTCCCTAAGAGATAAGAGGACCTAAAGGCTACCAAATGAATTGAGAAATCACTGCCACGCAGAGATAACTTTCAAGGATTATCATGGCATTACCACAGCATTCTGAGATTACTCCAGAGAAAAGTATGAAACTTATGGCAAATCATGTTCCGCTTCTCTGCTATAGGATTGACCTGCTTGTGTCTCCCTACACTGCTCTGCACTGGAGTGCCCTTGGCTGACAGCCGGCATTGGGATGGACTCCTTCCAGCTGCAGTCACAGCACTGGCACTGCAGAACACTCCTCCAGGAATTTCTGCATTTTGGTCTCAAAGCAGGTTAGGAAAACAAACACACATAATTACTTGCATTTTTCAGATAAGGATCTGATCAAGAGAGAAGTCCAGGGATCCACTGAAGGGTACACAGAAAACTTAATGCTGATGATGGAATAAAAACAAGCCAAATAGACCATGTAACCACAAATATCTGAGTGAAACTTCTTATCTCTTTTTTTTTAAAAAACTACTTTCACCAGCTAATATTAGGAAGTACCTACCAGAAAATTTTTAACAGTAAGCTCGTCTTTGCTAAGCTCTTGCTGAAGAAGTTATTTGATAATGATTTTCCTGCTAAGATGCAGCCTGTTTTAAAAAAATACAAAGCCTAGTATAAGAGGTTTCTTCAAAAGATAGAGGCAGACATTATCTATTATTTAATGAAAATCAGCTCAACATATTGATAAAATTACCTTAACTTCACATTAGGTGAAACAAAAATACCTCCTCTGATCTGCCTACAGAAAAGGCATCATCTGAAAGAACTGGTTATCTGTAGGTCCTGGCTACAGTAAAAATAGAGTACAGGATCCCCTGCCCGTACCTGTTCAGGGGATTTTATAATCTTACAGTGACCTGAATGCTCACATGTGGTATAAGACAGTGCCTTAACCTGGTTTGTAACTAGGAAACCTTGTTAACAATAGACAGAGAAGCTCTAGGCTGGATTGCCTGCAGAAGCAGTAGAGGCTTCTAAAAAAGATCATGCGAAACTATCTGTAATGAATAATTTCATTATCATTTAATTCAGCCACTGAGAGATGGATGGGACAATGCCCTCATAAGGCCTGTCCTAATGCTATGATGTACAGAGGCATCCTGATGTATTTATGTACAAACTTCATTTCCTGGCAGGGTTGGTCACTTCTAGAAGCACAGCCAAAATGTAGTTGCCATTGCAGGAATTTATGGACTTTAACTATACAGCCATGCTAATTCAATGAAATCCTGACTTGGCTTCCACTCGAGACTTCAGTAAGCACTGGACTATGTCAAACACTCCCAGGGGATATTATTTGAGGATGAATGGGCCATCCTTTCCCTCTTCAATAGAATAAATATAGGTAGACTGCTTCAGTCAAAAGTTCAACATAACTTGAAAAACCTCAAGTCTTTGGCTCCAGGCCACACACAGCACATTGCTTACATGGTGCCTTCGTTTTTCTTACAAATTATGTCTGCACAGTCCATATTATAAATTCAATGTAAAACACAGTTAGCAATAATGATGTATAAAACTTAATTTTAGAAAATCTATAGCATTATACAGTATTTATCAGTATAGAATCGGTTTTTATTTTGACCTCTAAATAAACCAAATTACAGTAACTCATTACTTGATCCAATTTCATTATGAAAACCTCCTCTGCAAATCTTCATCAAACCAACCACCACATGCATTGCTTAATGGATATCCAACTTCATAGCTGCCAATAACATCTGGCTAATTTCAGTTCACAAATGCTCCCGATTTGCCATGTGGAAAATAAGCAAATGTCAAGCCTGTTTCTGTAACCCAAAAGTAATTTAAACTGAATTCAAACTTCAAATGCCATTTTCTGTTATGGCAGAATATCATAAATTACACTGCTGTTACTATCCAAAGCAATTCTTTGAACTAGAACACAGATTTATGTACACTACTTTTGACTGAATCAGAAAGATAACGAGTGTTACATGCAAATACCATAAGAATAACAAAATCTTCATATTCCTGAAGATGAAGTTCTCTTTTGTCTCATGTGTTTCTCACTGAGGTAAGTTGCTGCTGTTAGGTGCAAAGTCCACAGACTGAGTGGATGTTTTTGAAATATTTCTGATTTGGAGGCAAAACCTTAGCTCATTTTCTTCTCTTTTGTCAGCACAGCCAAGGGAAGAAAAAACTGGCATCTCACCAAAACACACCTGGTCTAAGAATTGGTATAACCTGTTTCCAGATCTGTATTGGAAGTCTTTCACAGTTCCCAAGACTTTATTACAATCTAAGATTTGATCAACAACTAAACCCCATGGCAAAAGTACAAGGGATAGCTTTGCAATGTCTGAAAATCATCAGATTTGGGGTTTTATCACATCTTTCTTGCTCCACAGTTATACAAATTTCAGTTTCAGAACAGCAACACTGAGCATGCCTCATCAGGAATAAAAAGTTTGAAGAAAAATCATTTTCTAGGAACCAACAAGTTCCCCAGCAGAAGTCCCCCAACAAAACCATTTTGTGGCTTTATTTCCCCCTCAGAGACTGCAGAATGTCAAGAGTTGCCTAAATAAAGAAACTCAAAGCAAAGGAAAAGGCACATACAACAAATTGATGATGTTGTATCAAATTATGCCTTGCACGTGAATTTAAATAGAGGCAGACAAAGAGATGCCAGCAAGTCACAGTAAGATACTGTTACAGTTTGAGCTAAACCATAAAAACGAGTTAGTTTCAATGATCATACTTCATTTAAGGTATCTACAGACCATCTTTAATTTCTGGGTGAATACATACAAGAGAACATTTTCCTACTCAGTTCCCAGTTGCACAAGTACATTTCAAGACAGTCTGGTCTATGTTTCCAAAGGTTTGGCATATTTGTACAGGCAGCTTTGCACTGAAGATGTCAAAGTTCATCACACATTTGCTGTCTTCACCGAAATGATCCATGAGATTTACTGGAACAATTAGCCAAATTCTGAGAAGTTGTTCACATAAATAAAGAGTAATTTCCACATAAATAAAGAGTAATTTATAACTACACAGGAACTCTGAGATCATACGAGAATGGGGGCAGGGGGAAATGCAGCCTGACCAGCAATTTACACATTTTCCAATAGAGAGCTTGTAGGCCTTATCTAATGAGAAATAGCAAGAGAGTAACAAAACAGAGCCTTAAGATACAGAACATTACTCCAAATAATGCCAACAGCAGACAGGGTGTAGTCTATGACAATCACATGAGGGATTAATAATGGATTAAGAACAGTCACTGTATAATGAAGTCTGAATCCAGATGAGCACTGACCACCCTGCTGCACAGAAATATTCAAAGGTCATGAATAATTCAAACATATTGTGTGCATCTTACTGGGCGAGCTGAAGACCTTTTATACAATGAACGTGCAACAGACCAGAGTTTATAAAAATAAAAGACCCAAATACAATATATTTTTTAATTATCTTGACTCTGATAAGCTGATGTAGAAGTAATCCTCTCTAAGCTTATAAAGCTAGCTCGCCATACCTTAGCAATCAAATATAATTGAGTTTATAATTAAGTTTAATTAGGTCAAATAATGTTTCAGCTGTATTGACTATTAAATACATAATAAATGATCACTTTGCACTAAAAGCAATCAAAATTAATGAACTCTGATCTAGTGTATGTAAAGGTAGCTTAAGTCTGGGTACCTTTTTGTTTACAATTTATACAGGGACATATTTTATTAACTTGCAAGTACACAGATGAGCAGTAAGACATCTCAAGTCCACTCAGTAGTAAGTGACTATTTGGCAGAACTTAATTTTCAGTAACGATAACTGTTCTATATAACAAAATTAAATAGCTCTTCTGAAATTCTACCTTTTTTATGAAACTGCTTGACATATCTATCTGTGTTCCTTCTCCTCAACATAACAGCATCAACTTCCATTAGTTCACAACAAATTTCTATACAACCAATTGCAGAGGAGAACTGCACACCATTGCCCTGATTCTTTTTCTGGATGGAATTTTTTCTTAAGTATAATTTTATTCTGAAAAGTCCAAGTTTTGTATTAGGTTTTACCAGGTTTTCGTTCTGGATACCTCCTGAGTTACGATTTTACAGAGTTCAGACATATGAGGCACATGGTATCATCACCATTACAAGATTTCAACTACTTCGCAGTTACCCCTTTTACAACAGCCATTAACAATGCATTGCTGCTAAGTACCCTGCTGAGTGCTCTGTGCAATAATCTCCAGGTAACAGCATTCACCACCACTTTGCTCAGTGTGCTGTATTAACTATATTTAATAGCTCTGGAATACAGCTAAAGAACCGGCTGCCTGTGCCTGAGTAAGGAGCACAACTCTCCAGTGCTGCACCAGGCTCACGAGAAGGTTGCACTGAATGAAGAACCACGTTTCAAAGCTGGGTTATGAGGAAAGAACAAAAGTAACAGCAGCAACAAGGAGCAAAAGCACAGACAGAAATAATCCAGAAGCTGCTCAGAATTTAACTAAGGAGAGACTGTCTGCTACAGGAGGAACACAGAGCAGAACTCATGGAGGTGTTTTAAATACAAAAAAGTACTTTGCCCTCTATGATCTTTCAAGCTGTCTCCCAATTCCCCAGCCTTTAAGGGGATACCAATAAAATCTGAAGTTTATGTAAGTCACGTTAATTACATAATGTCTGTAAATCAATATGCATATGCAGATCGAGAAGCTGTCATCATTTTAAGAGCACAAGCATGAAACACCAGAGGCTGAGTTAACTGGATAAACTGAAGTCCACTGACTGAGTTAAGCCTCCCAGTGGAGGCCAACATGAACAAAGCCATGTCAGATAATATGCACATTTCCCTTTAAATACCAGCTTCCGACTGCAGTGGCCTTGTATGTTCATGCACTCAGCCCTCACAGTCTGCTGGCCACATCTGTCACAAGTTATCAAAAACTATTTGACACTGAGGGGATTTGCAAATCCACTTCTTTAATCTGGCAATAAAATGAGCCAAGTCCAACCAGTCAGTTTAATAAGCCAGTTTCTCAACTCCTGAAGCATCAACACCAGTCCAGGTCACTAAACAAATACAAAGATCATTTAACGTGCTTAGTCCTTGTCCTGAGTCAGCAAAGCTCCTGTGTTTCCTGTGAAAGGAAATTCTGTCAGTATGACTGATTCCCTTGGAAAAGACAGGTATGTCTGGCAATGGTCAGTCACAGAAAAAAATTCTAAATCTATTTTTGTAAAAGTATTGTAGACACGTGATGATGTAATTGGCAGGAGACCCACATAGATGTTGCTTTCCCAGGTATGAACCAATCCCGTCATTAAATAGTTAATATCCTCTTTCTTTGCCATCCCCCACCCTCTCCTGGACAAAGGTGGCCAACAGATACATTTACACAAATTGGAAATGTTAGACAGTAAAGATGGCCAGATCTTTCCATTGCCAAGCACAAAAAGGAGATAGATCCTTGAGGTGATGCCTGCGAAGCCAGTGCAGAGTGAATGCACCACGAGCTTCTTACATCAGCAGCTCAGGGAGCTGGAGAACTGACCAGAGCAGGGGTCCTTCACCTCATCAGGCAAACCAGACAGTGTGCTGCACAGGAGAACCTAACATGCTTATTTGTTAAATACCTACAATATTTAATAAAAAATAACCAATTTTATTACACAGCCTGAGAGATTTATTATCTGTAAAAATGCAATGATCTATCATTATCCCAGTTAAAATCTAAATTCATAATAGGGAACACACGCATTCAAATTTTCATATTCTTAACCCTGGAAAATAAATGCATTCATTGAAGATATACATATAAACAATTTGGCACATCTTTTCAAGGGCATAAGAGAGTTGCTAGACAAAGGCACCTGAACATTTAATTGTTTACATCATGCTATAATCCAAAGATTCCAATTAAGTGTAGAGCCCTCATTAAGTAATTTCAAAACTGTCATTGCTTGGAAGAAAAGAAGGTATTGCATTGGGCTAATCAAAGTCTCCTCAGAAAGGCCGTGACAGGCTAAGGATGGATCTCAGGCCAGCACCACTTCTCTAGCAATAGTAAAAAAAAGCTGTCCAGGGAAGTGTGTGAAAGCAGAGTAAACACCTAGTGACAGACATGTAGCTTGCTCTCCCAGACTCAGAAATATGCAACTTCAAGGGCTTCCTCAGATGGGTGGCTTCACTCAATCTAACAGCTCTTGACGGATTTTTCTTCCATTAATTTACCCTGTTTTTTGAACTCCTGCAAAACCTCTGGTATCCACAACACCATGTGCCAGAATTGTGCCACTGGGTGGTAGGTGAAATGGCATCCCTTTTGCTTTGGTAGGAACCTACAAACAGCTTTATTTTGTGCCCTTAATCCCAGGAAAAAGAATGACCTTACACGGACCATTTCTCATTAACTAATCACACACCATTTTGTTCCCAGGATATTTGATAAGTTTCAGTGTATTTGACTGTTTTTTAAACAGAAACTGTTCCAAACTTTTGATTATTCTAGATACTTCTCCTCATCCCTCTCTTCAGCCTCCTCTCCATTTTTGGGAATAAGTTACTTTGGATGTGAGGAGTAGAGAACAACACAGAAAGGAAAAGTGACCTTGCATAGCACCACCACAGCTGGTTTCTGTGAGGCATGAACTGATTATTTTTGACGTTTTCCTTCTTTTTGAAATTTGCCATCACAAACATGAGAACAGAAGACAGCCAACTCTCTGCCTTGTAACAAAAATCTTGAATTACCTATAATGTCAGCTGTGGCTCTCTAAAATCAAAACCCAAGACACAAAAAGAAACATTTCTCCTCAATATAAATAGCACTTAAACACACACAGAGAACAAAATGCCTCTACAGGTAAGTATTCAGCCATGGACTGCTGGGTTCCAACCATCCCTTTTGTGCTACAACATTCCACAGTGCAACTACAAGACCCTCCAATATTTTATAATCACACAAGACACTTGGTATTCAGTCCAGTCCTTTACTGGGGGGATGATAATCTAATGAGCAGGAACACAAGTCATGAGAAAATGTGAACTCTTCCTGCCCAACTTGTTTTAATGTCAACGGCACCAAGTTTTGATGGGCACATTTGAACCATCACCTGAAGCTAAAAAACCTGAGGGTGTTGTTCTGAAGTCACATGCCAGGCTCATTTTCTTAACCTTCCGTCTCCAAGTCAGTCACCATGACACTTTAAGTCTTCTGTCACAGCCAGAGGCAAACTGGCCTTAACAGCAACTCCTGCCAGTGGTGAGGGCACAGATGTATCACATGCTGAACAGGAAACTGCAGTATTGCAATGTAAAAGAGTTCAGGGCAAAGTAAGTTTCAGAGACACAAGAGACAATATAATCTGTACAGCATAAATTAATCAGCACTTCCTGATAACAGAAAAAAGGGGTGACAGGCTTGAAGTTACCTCAAGCAAAAAAAAAAAAAATCAACTAGTGTTTATGTAAATTGTACATTTAAATAATCTGACCATTCTTCAAGGTACAATGCACATCCTTTATGTCCTCATGGGATATTCCCCACCCTGTTGACCTGAGTGATGTTGAAGCACTGTAAGGAAAGATTCAAACTTCTTCACCCATTCATTTCTTACCCGTATTTTGTAATACCAACCCCAGCATGCATTTAAATTGAAGCTCTGAAGTTCTGCATTGATGACAGTGGGAATAGTTTTCTTAACAGCCCTTCACACATTTTGTTGACAAGATCCCTCTAAAGTAGGGATTTACAAATCTTTTAATGAAAAACCAAATTCAATAGTTTTATTAGTCATAGTCTTATACATCAGCAACAACATATAGTGATTTACTTTATCTCTTCTCCGATTCATGTTTGTCTTGCCAATAATAATGGTTACACAGAAAAGCAGTACCAAGGAGACAATAATTTATAAATTTTAAGTGGTATTTAATAACTGCAAGTGAAGGAGATTGCTCTTATTATTGCTGTATCTATTGCTCATCAGTAAACCATAAACCTCATTTTGCTCAGTGCTTTCTGCCTGTATTTCTGTGGGGCAAACTCAGAGGTAAGATCACATCAGATCACCCTCCTCCAGGAGTTCTTCTGTTTGCAGAAACTGTCCCCTTCAAGCAGTATTTAAATCTTTAGCTATTAGCCAAAAGAGAAGCTATATTCATCCAAGTATTTCTACAGCAGTATAACAGATTCTACAGAAGAGAATGTTACCTAATGTCTTAATCATAGAAAAATAAAATACACACTCTTTGCAGCAACCTAAAATAGTTAAACCCAGCATTTTCCATCCCAGATCAGAGTTAAGCATCTAAAAAGCTATCAGTTTGTCCAAAATAATAATAAATAGTCAACAATTTCCAACTTTCCCTGAAGAAAAACAATTCCTTTAAAGGAATAACAATTCCTTTGAAGTTGGGCCCAATGGAAGGTCTGATGGGATTAACTAACATTAAAGTATTCGCTCACAGACAAGGTCAAGCTACTGTGGGTTTATGATTTCCCGAACAGTGCTGGGTTCTACCCAGCTCACTTGAAGTGCCTGCAAGAGCTTGCATTTGTCTGCAGCCATCCAGGCAGGTGAGCCCTTAAAAGTAATGAATTCTTCAAAGAGCAGGCATACTTCAAACCAAAATTAACATCTGATCATTAAAGAAACCACAGCACTAGGTTTGACACCTTCTAATAAATAAAACTGTTAAAACAAGCAGTGTTTATTCTCTATTTTTTCCATTACTTTGTCTGTACTACGTGAGAGGTCTACAGAAAAGGAAAGCTGGTTCAACAGCTGACTGTAAATAGAACACTGCAAATATTGATGAAAACACTGAACTGAACGAATGGCAAATTTTTCTACCTCTATTTTAGTTCCATGGATTTGAAATGATAACTTCAAGTGCACCTTTATGTCACAAGCTTACAGGAAAAACAACACACATGGCAGTTTACTGCATAATTACCCTCATTAATACTTTGATTCAACATCCACCATAATCAACAGAAGGAATTTGGTTCTTATAGCTCGCGTTAACCACCACTGACAACTGAAATGGAATTTCTCATACACCCATGCAATGGTATAAAAGGTCTGCACTTAAATCCTGCATTCACAAAGCCCTTTCATCATGATAATTATTTACTGATAAGAGATTCAATGCTTTACAATAAACTGTCATTATGATTTCATTTTTCTTTTAAAGGTTTTAATACAGAAAATGAGAGCAGTACTATAACAAACTTCCTTTTTTTCATAACAAGCAGAACAAGTTATTCATGCTATGAAAACAATTCATCTGAGAAGATGGAACAGGCTTATTTGAGAATATTCCTAACAGCCATATTTTAGTTTTAGTGGGTGGAGAGGCAGGGCAAAAAAGGAAATTAAATTACTCACACTTGTATCCAGGCTGCAGATACTGATTGTATCTTCATCTTGAGTACTCTGTTTCCGTTTTTTCTATAAAGCAAAATGAAAAGAGAGCTCAGTTTTGATGAACCATAACAACTACCATTAGCTTGATCCTGAAACAAGTACACACAATGATGTCATACACATAAATATATGTGTATATATGGTTAATTTTCTCTCATCATCATTATAATCACCATGTATGTGAATATAAACTGTCTTTTCACAAGTTGAAAAGCTACCTATTAGCACATAGTGAATTAAATGCTGTTCCTTTTTCTGCTCAGATAAGTTCACTTCAATTCAGAAACTTAGTTCTAACTAAAAGCATAAGTAATTATTCCATGTTGGAAATTGTACTTTGGCACTTGATATGAACTTTTTTAACTAATGAGACTGTCAGGAAAAGAAATTCATGGTTTTTTCCTGAAAGCCTATACTTCAGATTTTTCAAGGCCTACCTTCAGCAATCAAGTCCTATCCCCAGACAGTCAATATAGTGAGAATAAAAGGTGGCAGGTACTGCAGGAATTACATTAACACATGTTAGGGTTTCACTCTCCATGTCAGTGATTGCATTCTGCTCTATATTCAGGTTTTGGGTTTGCAAATGGCAAAAAGCCCTCCCTCGTGTCATTTCACAGGTTCACCACAAGATTAATCTTCATGCACTTCAAATAAGTATGAAATGTCACTTAACAGAGCTCTGCATTTTCTACCAGGCCAGGAAGATTCAGGAAACAAGAGAAGTCACAGAATACATGATTCTTATTTATCCAGCTGTGTTGTCTTCCACTGTCAATCAGAGATAAGCAGTCATACATTATTATAGCTGGGATTCAGTTTCCAGTCTACAGAAGTCAAAGATGAGCAATTTAGAAAGCAAAAAACCCAGACAGATGCCCTGCAGAGTTAATAGCTTATGGGATGCCCAAAGCTCAGCTAAAAGGCAGAGGCTGCATACAGTGCAGGTATTTTCCATTAAAAAAAAAAAAAAATAGAAAAACTGTATCCACACCCCCTCCCCCCCATCCCCAGTACCCATTCTCCCAGCTCTTGGGAAGCCTGGAGGTTTTATTTCATCAAGCCAGGGAAACAACTTCGAACCTACTAGGTCAAGCATATGGTTTCTGAGAACTGCTTCTTTGATGAAAAAAGATAAGGAATATTTATCACAAAATCCAGATGTTTTGATTTCATACTGTTTTAAAACTAAACTCTAGGTGTTGAAACCTTTTATATTTACTCACTGGTTTTCAGCAGATCTTTGATTCATTTAAATACAGTTTTCCTTTTTTTCAGAAAATAACTTCTGATACTTTTTTTAAACAATAATTTCAAAGTCAGCAACAGTTGTGTTTTAACATCTTTATTATTCAGAAACTGGACCATGAGTTCTGTCACCACATTACACAGTGAGAAGTGTTTTATGAAAAGTAATTCTTTACCCTTAGGCTAAGCACAATCAAATCCCTTTTACTGTTACAGTATGGATTTTTAGCAACAAGTTAAAGGAGTGACAAGAACACAGAAATTTCTGGACCAGACCACACTGAGCTATGAACAGAAATATCTGAAATAATACTGACTATGTTTGCTTATCCTGTATCAGTTTTTGTAAGGTTCATTTTTTTCCCCACAGGATAAACTAATCTGAATTACTATTCTAGGGTTCGCAAATGTGAATTCGTTGTGAAAAACACAAAACAGGGACGAGATCTGTCAGGTCAGTACTTTGCCCAGAGGGTAACACACCTCCTAAGATTCTAGTGAACATGTTGCAGAGTGTTCTTCAAATCTAATTAGAATTCTGGAAGCCCAAATGCATGCATCCTTTAGCTGTACTCAAAAAATCATATATTGATTCCACTGAAGTCTACACCGAGTCTTTACTTCACAAAAAGAAATTATAAAACTGAAAAGTACCAGCCCTCCTACGCAGTGGACACAGGTTAACTAAAAATGAAGGATGTTTGGATTTGGAATACAGCTTTCTACAACAGAAGGATAAATTAAAATGGTGCATGGATCTGGTGTACCTGAGTCTATAGTAACTGATGCTTCTGGTGCATGGATGGACAGGATGCAACTGCACCCACAGCTTGGGATGGTGTTGCTTTAAGTCTGACATCTTAGACTCGATTTCACTGCTAATGGAGTGTGACAAATGACCACACACACAACAAATAAGCAGCTCCTTTGTTAAACAACCAATTATACAATTCTTATTGCAGTCACATGGCTACAGATTAACACAGAAGGTGGCACTTCCAACACAGGCCAACCCTAATGAAAGTGGATTGAGACTATAAACTACATAATATGAAGTACAAGTGTACTAAGCAAGGCTACAGGATTAAAGTGAACTTGAATGAGGCAGGACATCGTTTTCTGCAGAGGGAAAGTTACACAACAACTGCATGTGGGCTTCTAACTGCTACATTCAAAGTGGGGAACTGGGTCCAAAACACAGAGGTATCGTGGCCAAAGCAGTGGCCATGAGGACAAGCATCCATGGCAAGGCTATTCAGGTAAAGCACAGCACAAAACTGAGTTAGCAGGAATTAAAATGCTCACATCTTATTTAGAGGCAACTTCTTTGGCTAGATAACTAAACATCAATACACTCCCAAGGAACAAATCAGTATCAACTGTGATGTACAGACCAAAAGCAATGAAAAGACAGGTAAAGTGTAGGAAAAGCAATTACATATTGAGTAAATCTGGGACAGCCTCCACAAAACAGATCTCTTGCTCTACCTCATACTTCATTGTGCTAATCAAAGGATCATTCCTCACTTTATTTTTGCTCTTCTACTTACTGAAAAGTAATACATACTCACAAAAAAATCTACTGAATAACACGTTATCTGGAAGCCTGCAATTATTATACTTTTTATGTTCTCTGTTAGTCTCAGTGGTTATGCAACACCAGTCATTTAATATAGAAATTGTTAAATATTAACCGCTGCAGGCAAGAACAATGTTTTAATATTTCTGAGAGTTTCAAGGGCTATTACCATTGTATAAGGGGGAGGCAGAACTCCATGAAAAAAAAAAAATCCAATAATTGAGCTACCAGATCACAGATAAATTTCTTTGCCCGTAATAAGTGGATTAGAATCTAAGATTGCAGTGGATATTGTGCAGGAAGCATAAGGTGCTCATTAAACTAATCCCTGCTCTTTGTGAAGATCTTTTCCCCAAAGGAGTTCCAAGTCCTGTCTCAGCTGCCATAGCACAATGCAGCTGAACCCTGAATCTGCCATGTCCCACAAAATCACCCCTTAATTGTTGCTCTCCATTTTATGTTTTAACTCCCAGGGCACATGAAGCAACACAAACCTCTCAACAAAGGAGCCCAGAAGCTCAGCCGGGTGCAGCAGCCCCCAGCCGAGCCCAGGGCAGGGCTGGGTGAGGAAGCACTGCAGCATCCCACAGCAAGGCAGGCTCTGTCCTCACCATCCCCAGCACACTCTGACATGACAATGTCCCACTGCAGCACTGAGTGACACACTGACCACAGGACACCGTGGTAACTCCACACTGGGCTATGAGCAATGGACAAATGCCATCTCACCACAGAGCATCTCTTTATTAGAGTTTGTATGTACATGAATCAAACTAAATTGGAAAATGTTATGATGCTCTTTGCCTTGCTGGGAAAACAGCAAAGCTTGGAACATTTCAGTAACTCTTTTTTTTGCACAGTATTTGGAGACCTTAAAAAATGGGTACACACGTGCATGAAAATAGTAGCAAGTACACCTGATCAGAAATGTGTCCGTGTTTTCTGACTGACCACACAGGTGTATTACCTGCATCTGAACATACACCTCTGGGCTGAAAAAGCTTCTTGTATCACAATTTTGAATCCTAATGTTTGTGATCCTGTTGCCCAAAAGGCTGTGGCTACATCCACAGTTACAGAGACAGGACACTTCCTGGCCTTAACATAGCAGGAAAGAGTTGCTTTCCATAATTATCTCACAGGAGATGAGAAGATAAGATATCCAATTATATATTAAAGTAATGATTTAATTAAAGGAATTAGAGCAATAAGACATTGCTATAGGAAGGCTGGATTAACATAGTCTCCATCACAGGGTTTTAGTTATCAATACCACAGATTTATACTTTACCACCTGGGAGATGAAATGCAAAGATGCACAAAAATAGCTTGACAAAACCCATACTGTGATGGGGAAGGAAATGCTTTTCAGAAGAATTGCTGACTTTTGTTAAATCATATGTCCATTCTAAATGCTTAGAAATGTGTCTGCACACAGATTAGTATCAAAATAACTAACATTTTAAGGCAATGTATTTGCATAGGCACATCATACCCTTAGACTTTCTTAGTCACAGACAGACTCATTTCAAAACCAAACACTAAACAATTCTAAGCTTTTTTTCATACAGAAATCCATTCATTCTAATGAAATACTTTTCCCATGCCCCCAAAACAAAAAGTCCAAAACAAAGAAAAATTAGAAACCATTTAATTAGTCTGTATTTCTGATCGTTTTCGTATGAAAATGTTTTTTAAAACATTTAAAAGTCTTTCCAGAATATACATCTGAAGACATTTCAACACTGCTAATTGGAAGAAAATAACTTTGTAAATAATGGAGGTATAATATATGATTTAAATAAATGTACGTAGGTAGAAGTGCATACATACACACACACATATAAAAATACACACAAATACATATAACAAGTGTATATATATACACATTTGTAATTTGCAATAATTCAGAAAAGGGAAAACCATTTAGCTAACAAAGTTTTGCATCATTTTTAGTGTTGAGAAAAAGGCAGGAAGGGATTCACTGTTCTGGGCTTTATGCTCCTCTCCAGTTTATGGTACACTTTTATCAGGGACAATATCTGTATCAGACTGAGCTAAAAACCAAAACTAACCAAAGAAAATCAATTTGAAGAGATCAAGTAGAGCAAAATAAAATCAAAAGGGATTAATGTGGAAGGAGAGGAGAAAACTGATCAAGTACTCAATAAAAAGTCAAACATCACAGGCCAGGTTTAAGCCACGCGCCAAAGGGTGGATTATGTCTGCATGAAAAGCAGCATTATTACATGTTGCTTTTTTCTTTTAATTTTAAAAAGCAATCAGTATCTCCTGAGCCAGCTGAGAACACAGGGAACACATATCTACAAGGAACCTTCCCACCCAAAGCGTTATGCCTTAGGAATCACAGCCGGTGTTGAAGCAGCTCGGAATGAGGCAGGAGCATAACATCATTTCTTTATAGAGACATCAAATCACAACAATAATCCAGATTTCCATGTAAATTTCTAGTCACACTGTTTTTATACGACTTTTTTTTTTTTAAATCCAGTTAGCTTATAAATTCTCTTGATGTGTAAATACTTTTTAGCTGAAATATACATGTGCACTTCTAAGCACCCTTCTAATTCTTAAATCTCTAACATACACAGAAGCTGGTAAGTTCAAAAGAATATTCAGACACTACAATTCTCATTCTTTTTTCTTTGTAGTTTGTCAGTGTGTCCACACCCATCCAACCAACACGTTGATCTCTCTTTAAAAAGCCCTGAAGAGCACCGCTTGCCAAGATCATATTTATTCCTTTAATTACTCCAAAAATTCCATCTGCTGTTGCTCCTGTGTTATCTGTTTCAAGTTTTCACTGTTCCCATTTCAAATCACATTCAAATGATCTCAAAGTTATCAAGCTCCCAGTTAGTTACACCACAGAGTATGGAGGACCCAGAAGGGTCCAGCAATGAGACACAAACAGTACAAAACAGATGTTAAGAGGAATGCAAAAAGGGAGGTATGATGAAAGAAAAATCTACAAACTGGACTGGAAGGAAAGTAGACAATGTTTCAATTCTCCTGGCTAATTTAAAATGTTTCCAAAAATTTAACAGATGACACAGCCAGCAAACAGAAAAGTTAAAACATTTCAGTTTAGTCTTCCTAATAAAAGAGGAAGAAATTCTGACTAAAAGCTTCAGCATTTTTCTTAGCATTTTTCATTACTCAGTTAATGAAATATGCCTTGGATCCAGCTTACTCACTGGGCAAGAGATTAATAACCTTCTGTTAAGGTTAGTTGAATAATCACTAATTTAACATTTCCTGCCACAGGTGGTGGGCTCTAACCCCACCAAGCAGAGTTCAGAAGTGAACTACAAGAGGCAGCAGTGGTGTTGCATTACCCAGCTTCAAGCCAGAATGATAATGAAAAAAGAGTAAGCCTCATGCAGAATTACACACTTTCCATCATATCACACTCCTGCTGCATTCAAGCATCTAAAATGAAATAAAGGGAGAGATGACCAAAAAAACCCCAAACAAAATCAAAGAACTTGAGCCTGGCTGATACAATGCACAGTTCTAGATAGTCTGCATAGCAGGAGAATGTGACATACTAATCACACAAACAGCTCTCTCTGCAATCCCCAGCAAGAAATATCTGCACTTCCTGTTGAACATGGGGCTTGGTTCCAAGATAACCAATTGCAATTCACACGAAAATGACAATGCATTCCCTAGAGTTTAAGCCCGTTCAGAAAGAGATGGCTCTTCCACCACCTTTAGAGGTCAGACCTCTTTTCACTTTACCACAGCCTGTCACTCACATTCATGCCAATACCAGTGAGCCTCCCTGTTCATCTCCCACTTCCGTGGCTGTACCACTGACAAGAGTTTGAGGGATGGGGAGACAAAAACATCTTAAAGCAAGTTTCCCCAGAGCATGATGCTTTTTTTAGCTTAATGATACATCATACATGCTTGTGGAGACCATACTCTCAGAATAGTGAATTCTAACACAAAAATTTTTTGAAATTCCAGAACCTGCTACCCTCCATTTCAGTATCACAGTTCTTTATGTTATAATGGCAAAAGGAACTTGCAAACAAAAATTCTTTAGTGTTGTAACAAAACTGGTTTCCATGTACGTTTCCACTGCCCTCTACTGTTTGGAATCCCAAAGACATTCCATGTTTCATCTTCTCAAGAGTGACACAAAATGCTAAACATTATTGCTTTTAAGGGAGAAATGGCCAGAGATGACCCCACTGCACAGCCTGGACTGAGCCTGGGACACAGCGTGGACAGTCCAGCTTCCCACCTTGCACACGTTCAGCTGGCAGGAGCCCGGGATACTGGTGTTAGGAACAGAACTTGCTTGTTCCTGATATTCCAAAGAAAACAAGCAAATTAAAAAACAGACTCTGCTCTGTTATAGCACAGCAAAAACTGTAATGGAGGTGAGGTCATCTCTGCCACTGATGGCTTTCACACTTTTTAACCACTTCCAGGAGTCATCACATCTCTGCTGGCCAAAATGGCAGCTCCTTGCCAGCCTCCCCTCAGCACAGGCAGCAGGCTCTGCTTCTGCACTGCTTGTTGTGATGGATTGGAGATTTTCCGGCCAATGTAATGTAAAAGGAACACTGTAGTGAACAATGAAATGAAAGTTATACTCAATGTGTTTAACATTAACAACAGGAAATGGGTGTGCATGTACGGGATGCTGTAAGGACAAGGATTAGCACAGCTTTGTTTGAGGACTGGTATTTACTCTGTCTTTATTTAACCTTCTTCCTTCCCCTTTTTGGAAGACAGGGGAGAGGACCAGTAACTGGAATCTAGAAGAGTTAATACACTGAAACTTTTGCAAACTTTACTGTAAAGTCCAAACCAAACTCAGCCAAATAAGTTACATTTATTTCTTTTACATAAGAGTTTTCTGTTGCATGAGAATTCTTTCTCAGCCAGAATTTGAACAATCCCACATAAATTATGCTTTTAATTAACACAATCAATATCTAACGATTCTAAACTCACCTAGTATATAAATAAAAAATAAGATGCAATTTAAATACACTATTTAGATTCATCTTCTGTTCTTCTCTCAAACACTTTTCAGCTGGGATCTGTCAGATCCAGTTCTTTATGTCTCCAAGTAATATAATCAGTCAGCATGCAATCAATCCTTGGATTCCTTAGTCTTTGGCAAGCTGAGGTGATGAAGTTGCAGGTCCTGGCCTTGTATGTTTGTGCTGAGGGAGTTTAGCATAGGATTGGTTGTAAAAGCGAGAATAATCAAAGTTGGGGTCTTGTAATGCTCTAACTCTGTCCTTAAAGGTTCTGTGCACTTGCAGGGCACACAGGCCCTTGAACACAGAGTCACAGAATCACTTAGGTTGGAAAATCCCTCTAGGATCACCAAGTCCGACCATTAACCCAGCACTGCCAAGCTACCACTAACCCATGTTCCTCAGTGCCACAACGACCTGGCTTTTAAGCACTTCCAGGGATGGTGATTCCACCACTGACCTAGGCCGCCCGTTCCAGTGCTGGACAGTGCTTTTGGTGAAGAAATTTTCCTTAATATCCAATCTAAACCTTCCCAGGTGCAACTTGAAGCTGTTTCCTCTTGTCCTGTTACTTGTTATCTGGGAGAAGAGACTGAGCCCCACCTGGCTACATCTTCCTGTCAGGTGTTGTAGAGCCTTAAGGTTTCCAGATCCCTGATTTGCCTCACACTACAGGCCCCCACGTTGATCATATATTTCTAAGAACGTCAAAGTACAATTTTAGTCAACATATACACAAATATTTTGAAATAACTTGGCTTCCTAAATGAGAGGACACTCTCTAGTTTTCCAAGACAGGATGCTGTAAAATGGGGCTGGAGCTGCAAAATTTGAGATCACATCTGCTCACTGGTGTCCCTAATGGGCTACTCTTACTCACATATTAACAGCACAAAATCAAAACTCCACACAAATCATTAAGAACAATCAAGTACACTAAATGCTAACCAGTGCAACATGTAAGACAGGTTGGAAAGTTTTTATACAGCAGTTTGAAATGAAAGATTTTAATTCTATACTTTGTTCTACTCTTAATGAACATGAAAATCAGGAAGCATTTATCCCCAAAATATCTAACCTGAATCTCCCTTGCTATGAAAAAATCCCATTTATTCCTGTGCTACACTTGGCAAACACAGAGAACAAGTGCCCACTTTGCAATTGTTCACACACACTCAGAGATAAACCTATACTCACATCTGTTATCAAGCCTTGTTTTTTTATACACAAGATGCAGTAAATCTTTTAAACCTGCCTCGAAGGCTGTATTCTCTACAGTTATTATCAATCTTGCTCCTTTTCTATCCACATCTTTCCAAAGTGCAGTGTCCATAACAGCACCCAGTTTTCCAGGTGATACCACATCCACATGCTGCAGAGCAGAATGATTCACTAAGTAGGATGTGTTACAGCTTTCACTTTGACAATGGAAACAATAATGCATATTGCTACAAATACTCCCCTTTAAACCCTAGCATCAGCCAAAATTCACATTTTCAGGCTAGGAGATTAAGGCAGAGATGTTTAGATGGGTATGACAGAAAAGCAGAAGCAAAGACCTAAACCCATCATCCTGCAGCAACCAACGACCAATACAGAGAGAAAAATAAACCATCCTCCATCCCATTGGGAATAGCAGAGTATATTACCTCAACCTTTAGCAAATTTCTTTCCTTACAGAAGGAAACATTCCTGCCAAAAAACATTTTGGTTTAATCAATACCTAATCTTAAATCCTGGCATGCTTGGAAGGAGTATCTGTGCAATTCCAATTTATACACAAACAATAAAAAGTTACACGATCTCGATTCACGCTTACCTGATGATGCACAAACAAGCAGCACCACACCATGAGTTATTTTGTATTGTACTCAGATTTTAGGAGGTTTCTTAATTTTCAGCGTGACAGTGAAAAGTCTTTGCTACAAAGAAGTTCCTATGTCTGTCCTTCAGTTTTCAGCAGGAACTCCTCCCCATGCAGCCACACAGTTTTTGCTCTCGCTTCCTGTCATGCAGTGCACTGCAGGTGTCAGCAGCTGAGGGATCTGTAATGTTGTGTTTATCTCTGCTGTGGTTTTTCTCTCACACATTGCTTCAAAATAATATTTTGTAAAACACTTTTGTCTGTTTAAACAGCCAATAACTGAACAGCACCAGTATGGTGAAGGTAAAGATATCACTAACAGGTTTCTAAAATAACAGGTAGGTGTTTGGGAACTTTGAGCCTCAGTAACTGAAAGAGTCCATCTCCCACCTGTGCAACTCTTAAACAGCAGCAATGGGCTTTAAACTCAAGGGCAGACAACTATCTCCAAATGTAGATGTCTCAGCAAACAAAAGAGCTGGTAGATACCGGGCAGAACTTTTAAATATTTATTTTACAGATTTTTTTTTTTTTTTTTTTTTAGTATTTGAAAAGTCAGGGGATGTGCTTAGCAGGAGTTCTTAAATTAAAGGAAGCATAATGGTAAAAATGAAGTACAGAATGTTTTAGAATCAGCCCAGAATACAGGAGCAAAGATAAGCATAAGTACCCCAATTTTGCATATAAGGTCAAGGGCAGACTTTGATTTTATCACTAGTAGTTCAATATAACTGAAGAATTACACCTCACTCTTAATCTGTCCCTATCCTGTTCAGTCTTTCGTGATTTGCTCAGATCTACAAACACAGAGCTGTTTTTGCCAGCTGCAGAATTCTGCATTCTTCCACTGGGCAAGAATGCCAAGATAAATTTAAATTTGGGGAGCAAAATAACAGCAATTCAAACTTCATCTTTAAAGAAAACAAATCCTTAGTGAGCTGCTGCAATCTTTTTTCAGAATTAAAAATTTCTGCTGAGCTTGGAGGAAAGAAGATAAAAGGTGAAACTGATACCAGTGAGCAACCAGTTCCTTTGAGAAGAGGAGCCATGACATCACTGCAGACAGAAAATACTGACTGAAAGCCCTTTCAGAATGCAGACATTTTAGGCCAAGACTTATAAAATTACTCAAGTACATCCCTCTTGGTGAATGCTATTGGCCTATCTTCCCTGCCCAAAGGTCCGCTAAAATCCAACCTAGCCACCTTCTTTTCAGACCCTTCCAGCAGAACGTAGTTTATTTTTCCAAGGAAATACATATAAATTCTATATATAAGCCTGAAATATTTTTCAAGCATTCTTTACTCTCTCTTTATTAACCTAAAGTTATTTCTTAAATAATCTTTTACCCCATACAGGAAAGCCTAATCCTCTGCAATCAGATTTTGGTAACACCTCACCCAGTATCAAATACAGGAGTGCAATTTTTTCAAGTGTTATGATATCCATAGCTCTTTATTTGCACCAAAGATGAAGTCAGGTAGGCAGGCATTTTTCAATCAGATTTCCTGGTAACATTTGGATTTCCATATTCCACTTCCTGGAGACCACAACATGTAAAGACTTTATCTTGTTATGCTTCTTTATATTTGCACTTGCACCACTCCTCAGGCCATCTATAGCCACCTGCCTCAGCAGCCATCAGAATTTAAGAAGCCTAAAGGCAGATATTACAGATTTCAGCTTTGTGTCAGGCTTTTTCTCACCAGTCTAATAAACAACATTTAAAGCAGTCTGGCCCCCTACCTGTATCAATCAACACAAATTAATGGGATGGCAAAACCTGCTTTCTAAGCTCTGAGGAAAGAAAACATTCTATCTGTGTTTTTTCCCTGCAGTTGCACACAAGTCACCTCTCCAAGGTACTCTGCACTTTGTTGACAGCAGCATCAAGGGCATCCACCTGAAAGAAAGTCCAGCTTGAACTTACTTGTACTGTAAACAGCCACACAAGTACCAAGGAAGGAAATCTAAGATACCCTATCTAGATACCAGACAGCAACTTCCTCAAAGGAATGAGGTCCAGAAATCAGAATTGACGAACTCACAATATGTAAATACATGAAAGCTGCTCCTTTGGTCCCTGTGCAGTTACAGCACTGCTGCCCACTCCAACAAAACATAAAATGAAACAAGACAGCACCATGAACATAGGATCGAATAAATAGCCAGAAATATCCACAAAGCTCTGGGTAAAGGAATTAAATATTGCTGTAACTATAGTTTTCAAGAACAGAGAATGAACACCAGCTATTCATTATTAATTTTTTTTTAAATTAAAAAAAAAAAATCTGACAACACCATGTCTCAGAAAGTTTCCTGTCTTAGGATTCTCACTTGTAAAATGACCAAAGCACTGTGGTGGCATAAGGATGGAGCCTGTCAAATGTCTGTAACCAGCAGCACATGATAAGTCATTATTCAGACAGCACACAGACAGTTTCCAGTTGCTGTGACAAAAATCACAGCAAAATGCGAGCAAAGCTACCTAAGCAGATTCATTGTTGCTTTCTTCTCCAGAGTTCTTAAAATTATAGATATTACAAACAGGAAAATAAATACATAAAAATCCTTCTTCCAGGGCAGTATCCTACTGCTGCAACCAGGATTTTTAACTGCACAAAGGGGAACATACACATCTCAAGTGTTGTGAGGTTTGACCTTGCTCCTTCCAAGGGCTGGGAGAGATGCTCATTAGTAGCAAATTCCCTGCAAGACACTGAAATTTACCCATCCCATCTCCCATAGTACAAACCACTGAATTTGTAGTTTCTCACATTTTCTCCCAGAGATAAACATCTGGGGAACTCTAAGATAATGCTTCCCATAATGTGGAAAAGATTGCTATGGTTTGCTGAAGACATTTAGAAGAGAATAATTTTTATTTTTGCTTCTAGGACCGTAGTAGTCCAGAAGCAAATGCCACACCAAACTGCACCAGCCACTGCCCAACTGAGGACCCTCAGGAAGTGCTGCAGTTCTCTCCCATCTCCTCTCAGTATCCCTGCAGTCAGGACATGCAATCTAATCCAATCTTTTTAGGATTGGTACAGCTGCCCTCATTTCATGACCTTTTCACAAGGCTATGGCTCTGCTTTGGACTGGAAGCATCTGGGAGGACACAGGGATTGTTGAAACCTATGACTGCTACTTCTGAGGATATTTAAGGCTGTGAACAACTGAAAACAGTGCTTGGAAAATAAATAAGTTTTGCAAATTCACTGGGGAGCCTGCTGGCACAAAGATTGAAACTGTTTTCTCATTGTGCATTATAAGTGTTTTAATAATGCTAAATGTAACTCTCTCTGAAAAGCTTAACAATTAACCACAATGTAGAAAGAAACAGACACCACCAGGGTACAATTTTTCCATTAAAAACAAGGTAATAAATATTTTTAAGTGTGCATTTTACATATCCTTAGAACATTACCGCAAACCATGTCAGGATCATATTATATACACTGCTTCATACATCTTCCATTAGAATCGGATATCCCATTTCAAAACATGCAACAGAATCCAGCAATTACAAAGATCTGTCATCATGAATGAAATTTAAGAGCTTCAACAGGTCTGAATTTACTTTAAAAATTTTAATTTAGAATTATTAAAGAAATGTACAGTATGTTCTTACATATGCTTGGATTGTAAATTCTTTAGAGAATGTTTATGTGATATCCAGCAAAATGGAGACCTTGTTTTCTGGTTGCTACTGTAATAACAAAATTTGTTTCCAGGCTGCAATAAATAGAAGACACCATTATACTGCTGTTGTAATGCATTTGTGTCAGATTTTAAAAGATGGCCATAATTGTTAAGTGCTGTGTACATTCTAACCACAGCATTAGCTTTCAAGAGGAATCTTCCTCTTATGTTTAGAAATAATTAGGATTCATTTTACAACTGAGATGTTTGAGCAAATCTGGCTGTGAAAGCACCTCTGTGTTTGGAATGAATGGGAGTCCTCCTGGAGAAACCAACAAACCACTCAAAATGCTCCTTCCAATCAGAAAGAACTCCAATTTCCTTTTCTTTTCCCATCAGCTCTAGAACTATTTATAAGCTGTTTCAGAAGTTCAGAACTTTTCAGGAGGTCTTCCTTCTCTCCTGGTCCTTAAAAGGATTTTGTTTAGCTTTCTGTCATGATTACAACTTGACTAACTAAATTAGAACCTGTGGAACTTCAGAGGGACTGGAAATGGAGGAGATATTAGAACAAAACCTCCAGTATGGAGGATTTCCCAGCTGTCTCTGGAAACGCTTTTGAAACCTTTTCCAAATGTGTAGTCCACCTATTTACTTTTATTAAAAATTTAATCCACAGCTTTAAATAACAATACCTAAGCACCACCAACTTGGAAACTTTTACAATTAGTTTAGAAGGACCGCTGAGTTTTTACAGTACAAGCACTAGGAAATAAGACAACAGACCATCACAACAATTTGGGGAAAATGGAAAGAGCCACATTAAAAATGTATCTTTGTAACAGGTTGTGATAACACCAAGTTCTCCTGCAAGCATCACAATGAGTAAAACCAAACAAAACAGCAATTCCAGTCCATGTGTGCAGCGATTCATATTCACTAGACATTTGAAAATAAAATTGCTAATAGAAAACAGTGTAGCATCAATAAAATACTAATTATCATTCAAAATTGCTTCTAAAATGTTGGTTTCTCCGACTGAGTGGCACCAAATTCAGCTGGACAACAGCACCACTCTGTTAACCATTACAGGTTTCTGAAACAAAGGCAGAGGAAATTGTAATTTCACATCACGTGTTCTCAAAGAGCAGTCACTGGTGGAGTGGGGGGAAACAAAGACAAAGAAAAGGGGCAGAGTTGGATTTGAGTTCAATTGAACAGGGGTCAAGTTCATCTGCTGCTGAACAAAGAAAAGAACAGTAAATGACAGCAGGAGTACAAGGTAACACCCAGTCTATGATTAAAGACAGGAAATCTGCTCTATAACAGAACATCCAACTTAGCCTAAGAGAATCACAATTGGACCTATCTGCTTTATCACATGCTGCTTCTAGCTCAGTATTGTTTGTATGTGCAAAATAGCTGGCATGGAGGGTTTATAGCATATACAGAATATTTCTACTATAAATAACAAACCACACCCGGAACAAAAATAAACTTGTTACAAAGCACTTACAAAGATCCATAAAATAAAACCCTACAACAGTAACAGAATGACCGTATGAAGTATTAAAAAAAAAAAAAAAATCCATTCTTTGAAAAGATAAAATTAAATTACACAAAACCCTTCCAAATGGGAGATATTACACTATTTTCATTATCAGAAAAATTTAAAGTATTAATTGAATAACTGAGCTTTAGTAAGCAAAAAATGTCATAGGGGAAAAGTCTTGCAGATGTAAAAGTGTAAAAATCTGCGAGGGTCTTTTCAGGAATGCCTCAGCCAAGTGCTCCATAAGGGCCTTGACATTTTTCCCCAAGAAACCTAGAATCTAAAGTGTATTTTCTATAACTACCACGTAATTAACTTGGAAGCACCTCTGTAAACTAGGTGGACAGGTTTAATGGCGATGTACTTAACTCATAGATGACTTCAGATGTAACAGCTGTGAAAGTTTAATAATCAGCTACTGAATTAAGTTAATTAAGTCAGTGCAAATTCCTAAGCAGTACAGCACTCTCTAGGCAGCACGAGCAGTAACAGCCCATAAAACATGCACAAGTTTGTCTACCTGAGTCCCAAACTATGGAAATCTTGGAATGCTGAAGTCTAAAGGCCAGCCAGCATCATTCTCCTTTGTAACTTATTTATAAACAACTCACAGATGTCTCTCCAGCATATTCATAATTTTTGCCTCGTTACTGTATGCAGAGGGCCTTGTAATTTACAGTACCCATTGGTCCTACAAAGAGATATGGCCATTTATCACAGGCCGAAGAACCAACACATCAACAAACCATGTTTTGCTGGAATTTCAAATAAAACATTCTAGCATGACATGACTAATCTCACATCACACACTGTGGGTAGAAGTTACAGTAATCAAACCATGCTGACTCAGCACATGGCTTTGGTAATACATTTTTTAATTCTTAAAAATTGTCTAACCAGTCACTCTGAATTGGTTTTTGAATTCAGTGTATACATTAAGAATACAACAATTCTGATGTGTTTTGAAACTGCGGATGGAATTGACTGCTATCCAGTTACGCAAATGCCACACAATTAATTCCTGATAGCATCTCTATTTGTTTGCCAATATAAACCTTGCTGTTCCAAGAGAAATTAGTCTTGTGACTAATCAACAACAATTGCAATGGTTTGCTCAAAACCAAAACCAATAACAAGCTAAACCACTTAAAACTCCGCCCATAGATTAAGCAGGGAGACATCAAACCCAACTCTTTCACAAACAAAAATCCATGTCCAGGGTGTCTATTTGCTACCGTTTATAAGCTCCTGTCTTCTGAACTAGAAATTCTGTATCACAGAAGGATGTTTGTAATGCTCCTTACATTGCTGCTACCAGTGGTGTGAAGTAAAGCGTCCCTGCTCCTGCAGTGCTCCCAAGGAAGAACTGCAAGAACAGACTTACAGAATTGCTTCTCACTATTTCTCATGTCAGATATCGGGGCATTCTGGCCCCGGAAAGGTCAGTGCTGGACAGGAGCACAACAGCTCCTCCACAGAGGCAGACTAAAGGCAAGTCTGAGCAGAACCAGGCAGTAAAAGAGAAGAGCAGAGACAATTAAACTCTGAAATGGAAGAGCTTGAACCCACTGTAAGAAGACAGAGGAAGAGATCTAAAAGGAGCCCGTGGCACACAGGAATTCATCATCTGTTGGAAAGCAGAAAAGGAATATGGAATTCTTCTGTTCAAAGACAAAGGGGGATGAGGCGGGTCCGGGATCAAGCATCCATCTGGCATCTCTTTAACCTGCTGCAGGTCAGAAGACACGGGACTCTGCAAAGGTAAAGGGAGGAGCAGCAGCACCAGAGCAGCCTTGGGGAGCAGGGATCCCAGCTGGACACCCCTGCTCAGAGTCTGTCAATGGCGTGGGAAGGAACTGACTCCTGACTGCTATGTCACAAGAGGTACAATTATTCCACTCCCAGCTATGCTGTGACTACACAAAGTAATCACTTATAAAAACATGCTGTCAATGACATAAAGTAACCATCCTCCTCCGAGGAAGCTGCTTAAATTGTGCATAGGAGTATACTGAACTAACAGAAAACCACACGTGTTTTTAATGCATATGATAACTTGGTTTTTAAAATCATACAGGACATCCTAAGAGATAATGGTATTTAAGCACGTTTGATCTAGAGACAGTAGTGCATAACTTTGTTTCAAAAAGGCCTGTGTGATAACCACTTCTAATAAGTTTCTGTTAAAGGTAACATCATCACTTAAGCAAACAACTGCCAGTGGATACAGAAATTAAGTAAAACCAGGCAGAATCCAGGAGAGGTACAGAGGCACTTCCTATGGTAGTAAATAATTATGTAATTTATGCAATTAATCATCAAGCTAAAGCCATGAAAGAACTTCTTTTCTCTCTTAGCAATTTTTATCTTGTAATCTTGAGATTCGTGCACCCTGAAAGGGATAACTGAACTGCACCAATCTGCACAAAAATATACTGTTTTCTAAAAAAAAACGGTGTGAAAAAGTGTGGAATTCTTCTCATTTGGCATGACAGACATCATTTCCCCCACAAACATTTGCGCAGTAAAACTAGCAAAGAAACCACATCTAAAATTGACTTTCAGCATATTTAACACTTTTTAATGTCAGCTTTCTCATAAATTAGATCAGCCTTCCTCACAGGTGAACACATCTGCAGCTCAGTTAGATGCTTTTGCAAAACTAGAAAGGAAACAAAAAAGGAGGAAATAGGAAGAACCCTCAATGCAATAAATTATCTTCAATCTTCAGGCAACTGTGCACCAAGCACATGCCTCAAACTATTTCAAGTACAAAATGTTGGTTTAGATTTCACTATTTATTTTTAGCATTGAAGGTCTTCAGCCAAATTCGTTGTGCATGGCAGGGAGGAAATAAAGAAACCATCATAATGGTTCAGATCTCTGCTTAAAGCATGCAGGAAATGATGCTCTCTTGGTGGAACAGCGGAGAGACATATCAGAGACAAGTGCAGACAAAACCAGCATCCTCTCCAGTTCTGCCTACAGCCCAACATTCTTCACTAATCAGGTAACTGCTTTCTTTTGATTGACTGGCAGTTTCTTCATAGTCACCTCAAATGTCATCATAGCAACACTGTGTACCACTACTTCTGCAAATGTACCAGGTTTTTTTTAATTTTTTTTTTTTTTTTTAGGAAAACAATCATTTGAAGTCTTCCATTTGCATATCTAAGTCTAGAAGTTTATCTGCTGGCATAAACAAAGTAAGTGCTTTTAAGGAAGCAGGAGGGGAGACAGATAAAGCAGCTGAAATCTCAAACTCTCAAGAGAGGTTCTTTTTCTTCTTGAATTCAGAACTTCCTTACTTATACAACTGACTGCTCTTAGTGTGGTAAAACATAGCATACAAGCATATAACTCAAGACTGTATCATAACTACCAAAAAACCACAGAAGCTTTAATCCTGACATCTAATTGTGTGTGGATGACTGTACAAATGTAATCCTCATTTGATGGAATGCTGTATGAAATGAGGCTGTTTCCCACCCTACACAGCAACATAACAACACATTATTTCCACAGACACTCAGAGCAGCATATTGACCTGCTCTCTCATAAGCACCACACAGTGATGCTGAGGAAAGCCACTTATCTGCATCAACGTTTTAAGGGAATGGTGGCATGGAGATAAGAAGAACAGTGAGAGTTAATGGCAATCAGAAGATAAAGCAAAAATAGAATTAATACTAATTTCTGTGCCAAGATCTGTGCTGGTGCTTTCTTTATATTCATTATTAACCTGCCTCTGAACTGCCCCATCCCTTCAGATATTTGTGTTTCTTCTCCTTACCAAGTCCCAGCCACAACTTGCTCCCCACCCCCATCATCTTATCCTCTCAGGGTCAGCACTTGCAAAGGCTGAACTGATAAACTTGCAGTGTTCTATAGATTTCTGCCTCCACTTTGTGCTTCCATCTCTCTGCTTTTACACTCACTAGCTTACCTCCATTTCTATATTTTATCCATTTCCTCTCTTTCTCTCCCAATTCTTTCACAGCTCTTTGCTTTCTCCACCCTGACTATCCCTCTTTCCAGGCTGCAGATTCCTCCTCTTTCCTTCTCCAATCCTACATCCAGGATAGGATTTTGCTTTTATTCCTTTTCTATATTCTGTATTTTATATTCCTTTGCTTTATTCCTCTTCTATTTTAAGTACCACATCTAACACCTAATTTCCTATGTTCTGGTCTTCCCTTCAGTGTGGGATATTCTTATCTCCACAGGTTCTGTGTTTCTTCCCCAGGAATGACAGTTCTCACTATAAATACTTTCCCTCTATAATAGTCTATTTGCTGGACACCTGACTATAAAAATCTCTTCAAACCCCAAGTTAACCTGGTGTCTTCTGTGTGTGCAGGAGGAGATTTACAGCAAAAATATTTCACTGCTCAGTAACTTTAAGTCTAAATTTTATCTCAACCAGGTTTGATTTATTCAGTTAAAAAAAGAAAAAAATTAACAAACTCCTTTCTTCCCACTGATATCTAAACACTGCCCAAAATTCTGGAAGCTACCACTATCTAAAAATGACAGAAACATTGGTATCATTCTGACATGAAAATCCCCATTGAGAGAGTTAAATGTGATCTCTAACCACAGGGCTCGAAAGAGCTGCTCAAGATGGAAATCAGCTTCTTCTGATAAATTTAAGTAAGGAAAAGAGAAGTGCAGAGGAGTTTCTTTGGTAAATGCATACCATCCGGGCCTTCCTTATCTTACCCTGAGGTTTACGTTGGTGTATGTTCAAGGTTTCCTTAACATGTCCCTTTATCAGCACGATACTGAGACATTGAAACTGAGTGAACTGACTGCAAAGTGAGGACAGGGAGATGAACACGATGTTGCAATTCTGTGTAATCACTTTATTCTTTATTATTTTTTGGGACTGTTGAAATGATCCTGTGTTATAGACTGTAATAATAGATACAGAAGTTAAAAAAAACATAGCCATGAATAAGTCAGCTTCAGAGTTGTGTTTGTTATACTCAGCTGTGGCTCTGCTCCACATTAACCTAGTTCTTTTAGCCAATAAGATTTTAGTCCTGTTTGAGAAAAGACATCAAAGCCAACCTATTATCTTTCACCATCTCTATGAAAACCTGTGTGACTCCAAGTCTGCTCACTGGGCTTTTCATAACATAATTTTTCCATCCATCAAAATAAAGTTAATGCTCACACAATGCAAACATCAACAGACACTTAGCTCTCTCTTTTCCAGTGCTCAGCTATCTTGGCTTCAGCACCCAAACATATCAAGTGAACAACTCACACAGGTTCTTCCCTTGATGCAGCCATTTGTTTCAAACAACTGCAACCGCCCACTATGCACGGTATGAAATACTACAGCTGTAGAACTTCACATCTGTATCAGTATCTCTTAAGTTTCCTTAAAAATAAGGTGGCAGCCACCTGCCACAGATCTTCATTTCTATACATGAAGGAAGCAGATTTTAGATCCATTAACTTGCTGCCTGTTTCCTCTAATACTACTATTCCTACCTCCTTTCAGGTCTTGATTCTGAAGTATTTTACTCCCCAGTTTTCTGTTCTTTGTGTACAGCTCCACCTGCCCCACGCAGGATCACAGACCTCATGCTGCCACTGTTAAACCAGCCCTACGTCTTTACTTCAGTGAGCTACTGCTCTGAACTCGGGATCATTGTTTCTTCAGCTACGACTCACACCTACAGTACTCCTCCTACTATTTTCATACCCACCTTCTTCCTCAATTACTTTTCCATCATAGCTGGGAGAGAACTGGGGGAAACATTGAGTCAATTTTATTTTTAAACTGGCTCTGAACTGTATAATTAATCTACAGCTTAGAGGTTGTTGATATTTTGCCTACACTCTTGACAGGGCTGTTGTGAGGGAACTACTCTCTTGAGATCACTGACAACTTCACCGCTGGTGTAACACAAGAAATAGTGACAATAAAAAGCTCACAGTAAACAATAGTGGATGCTCTATTTAAAACACCGAATTAGAATGCAAAAGTCAGTACCAGATATTGTAAAAAATATTTTTTGTTTTAATGACGTTTACCATATTCTAGCAACACAGATCAGTAAATCTGTCAATACCATTTACTCTTTCAGCAAAGCATTTAAGTAATGTCTGTCTACTTAAATATTTTGTTGGAAGAAGCTCAGAGAAAACAAATTTATATGGTCTCCCAAGTACAAGTCAGTCCACACTACAGGTAATGGTAATTTAGTGTTTGTGAGGCAGAAAAGCCCTTCCTTTAACCAAAAGACTACTGTGACTTAGATACAACATGCAGTGACTTCTCTTGGACTGTATCCCAGGCTCCAGCACTTACACACATGGCAAACACCACTGCCGTTGCAACACCACCATCACATTAAGTTCTACACCAAATGGTGTAGAAGGCTTCACAGGCCATAGGAGATGGAGAGGGGATAGATAACATGACTGACTCTGAACAAATTAACCTACCTAAGAAGCTACCTTGGAAACCTGAAGAGGACAAGAATAAAAGCTCCTGATACCCCCAGCAAATATTAAGATTCTCAGTGTCACTGGCATTGCTTTTTCATGCCTTTTCAGTCAGTTTCTGTGGGAACACACAAGCTTCCATATTTCCTTACTCAGCCAAGAAAATAGAAATAAAACCAATTCCCTTCTGCCTTGTAAGAGACCCACGTAAATTTCTGTTACGATTTAACTGTACTTCTGCAAAGTTCACATATGCAAATTTTCAATAACTTCACAAATATCTACATTAGAGTAAAAGAGTATCAGTCCAGGTTTCATTATTTATTTTCAGATATGAAAACATACCCTGTTTTTTTTAAATTTAAAGTAGGTTAATGTACAGTGTGATTATGTCCCACACCCCTCATAATAATACAACCAATCACATAAAAAAAAAAAAAAAAGAAAAGAAAAAGAAAAGGCTGGAATTTTTTAAAAGCCTTTTAGGAGGGTACAAAATTAAAAGTTCTAATTGTTTTGCCATTATTTTAGTCCCCACAGATCATGGTTTAAGTACAAAGTTACACTGCAACAGAATGAAGCAGGAGGGAATGCTATAGTGTGAACAAAACAGTACTAAACTTACCCCTCTGAAATTCCAGCCCTTGGTGGAAGGGAACAAGGAAAAGTTATTCTGTTGCTGCTGTTTCGGCCTGCAAGATGAGACAAAGAGAAGTGTTTACATTTTCAGCTGCCATATTTTCTACCGCAATAACAGAATGACAATAGAGGGAAAAAAGAAAAACACATGCTTCAAGTACTTAGACTTCCTTGGCTGTACCTCTGACAGGCTTCTGTCTTCAGTGTTACATGTTTTAGTTCAGACTGAGCACTAAGGGACATGGCAGCTTTTCAAGCCTTCAGAGATGCTCTGACTTGATGTCTGACAGCAACTTATTCCTCCCACCGATTTTCAGCAGAGACAACCCTGACCCAAACAGTCTGAAGCTGCAATTACACCACGTGATGCAAGATGGTGCAGCTGGACAGGAGGGGGACATTTCACAGCCTTTCATCCTGACAGTGGAGCTACACAAAGCTGTAAAAAGCAAGGTAGCCAACCTCTTGTGTGACGCTAAAAACTAGAAGCTGACTTCTGTTTTTATTCCTTCCAAAAATCTTTCTCCTACCCTATAATTAAAACTGTACAATTATGTCTGAAAAGTAACCATAACATGGCCCACTTCTCTCCTAATGAGTGCTTTTCACCAGTAAGATCTTCAATTAGTTCACAAAGGTAGGCAAACATTGCTGAGATTTTACACATGGAGTCAGATCAAAGCTCGAGTGACCTGCTGAAGCTGACCAGACCAACACATGGTTTGGCAGCAGGACCCAAGTGCTGAGCACGCTGCACCTCCAACCATGCAATTAGACACACTACAGAAGCGACCACGAATAGTAACAGGAACACAAAAACTTGGTTTAAAAATAGCAAATTAAATGGCTGCTTGTCAAACCTCACCATCCAACAATAACGTGACATATATTGAAGTCAAAGCACTGAACTAACACAAGTTCTTCCTGCTGCTTATAGCTCCTGAAGGACTCCAACACACCAGACCCCATTCTCTTTCCTTAGAGTCAGGATAGCAATAGTTTCCACTCTCTTTTTTTCTGTCTTCTCTTTTTTGGTGTAAAATATTTGGTGCACGGATGTTTTTGTTTTCATGTTCATTAAACACATCATAGAGCTGTGATCACAGTAAACATTTTTAGATGCCAGCATAATGCAAAAAATTTTTGTAACATCAAAGGTTGAGATGTAAATCTTCTTTTTTTTTCACTGCACCAGCTTGCCAGCCAGGAAGAATATTAATATTGAAGTGCATTGGTAAAGTCATTAAAGAGCACAAGGCAGCATACACGACAGATTTTAGTGTTAAAGACTGCCCCACTAATACTGCCCCACTAATACTGCCCCACTAATAAATCCTCCTATTGCAGCTTTCCAAGGTAAAATATTATGAAATTGAATTTCTAACCTAAAAGCCTCCCTGGAATAGTAAGTGCATTATAAAAAGATAAAAATGTGATTAACAAGAGCAACTTACACAGATTATCAATTGTCCAAATGGTGTTTTGCACCTTTTTATTCACAGATCTCACACTGGAACCAGCCAGGTTTTTGAGAAAGTACTGTGAGCTTTCTATAAAGTTGTGCCCCTTAGTAATTTTTCCAAAAATATGTGTTCGAACTTACATTTAATCATTTTTATCTTATATTTTAATGCTGTTCATGCATTTAATTTCCCATTTTGTTAAGAACTGCAGTAGTTCTATACTAATTAAGATGAATACAGGGGAAGCAAAAGACATTTCAACTTCAATAAAGGAAGTTTTATGACAGTTTAGACAATATTTCAAAGGAAATGAAGACTTAATTAAAAATTATCTCTCCCCACAATCATTCTGTAATGAGAACTGAAAACTCTTTAATAAGCAATAAATTTGTCATATCATCCATCTACACTCAACTGAAGTCCATCCAGCAGAAGACGGATGACTAAGCAATTGTTATCATCAACCTGTAACTTTCCCATTCACTGATAGCAACCCAGACTACACAAAAACAGCCAGTCTTTATAAAGAGCAAACACATCACATTTGCATTTTGCCAGTGTTCACAATAGGTATCCTCTTCCCTCTTATCAATCAAGAGCCTTACTTCATTTTGGTGAGAATGAATCTCCCCATCATTCACAGTGGTCTGCTAACTCTTCGCTTTAACACTACTGTGGCATTATTAAAGGACCTTAATTGCAACAGCCTTATGAAACAATGTAATTTTACCAAGATGAGTTAATTAAATATGCAAAGAAACACATAAAGGTCACTCTGTGTTCCTCCATGACTTGCTGACCTGATCTGATACAATCAGGGTACAACAAAATTCTTCACAATTTTTTCTTCCACCCAATATGTGTAGCACTTTTCTAAAACCAGACTGAAGCATTAGACTCATTTAGCACCCCAATAAATGCTTTCTTCAAAAACTTTCACTTTCATGCATCTGGCCTGATTATTACTTCCCTATTTTCTACTCCACCAGGGGCATTTGAAGTCTAGAACACAGTGAATGTTTCAAGCCTACTTTCCCATTACAAGCAAGCACTTCATACAGCCCATCTCAAACATACCAAGATACTAGAACTGCAGAAGAAATGTCCCACTATCTTCCTGAAAGACTGTTTCAGAAATCTCGCTGTTCCCGTGGCTAGGGATGATCTAGGTTAAACATATTTGTAAATTGTTAATGATTACCATTCTGACCCAACATTTTCAGCTGAACACACCCCTAAATTAAAATGAAGTAACATAAAAATTCTGATTCTCAAATGCACCTCAAGTGACAAAACATAGTTCTACCAAAAGCAAGACCTCATTTACAGTTTTCAGTTTGGTCCTCCACTACCTTAAAGTTATTTTGATCTCTTGATCTTCCCATCTGTCAACATCAGTGAAAACTGTACTGAAAAAGAAATAAAGCATTGCAGATTTTTCAGACACACTTAAAATTAATGATTTGCCTTTTTTTTTTTCCCCTACAGGACAATATTACCGTTACTTCAGATCATTCTGTTTACTGGATAAATCCTTTCTGAAGTGCAGCAGCATATGAGCTAATTAAGAAACAGCCTATGTTATTAAACTCTTAAAATACTAAATTGCAATTTGATATTTTAAATACAAAACTGTCACAGAATTCTATTTTTTAAACAGACAATAGATATTACATTTTGGTAGGAGGGATACTGGTCCAATAGTGTATTAGACAAACTTGGTTTGGTAACAAAATAATTTACAAGACCAATAATAAAAATCATCACTGGCATAAGTAGGTAGCAGATAGAACAAAAAAAAACAGCTTGAAGAAAAAAAGAGGAGATATTAACAAGGATTAAGAGTGATGAGCAGACTTGACTTTTAGAGGCACATAAATCTAAAATAAATTACTCAGATACTATAGTAAGGCTTTTTCAAATGTCAAGGACAAGGCAGGGATGGTTCCTATAACTGAATGCACTGTGATGAACACTCTTGAAATGCACCAAAGAGGTTATCACAGACTAGATCATGGTGAGAAAAGGAAGCAGAGGTAAAGAGAGGAGGAGTTCCTCCCTAAAATTACTTGCAACAAGAGTCTCAAAGTTGTAATTTCTAACACTTGACCTTTCTTACATATGGATCTCTTTTTGTTCAGTCAAAAGGCACCAAAGCATTTTCTCCTCAGCACCGCAGTGTTTAGAAGGAAAGACTAAAGGGTGGGGATATAAAGGAACTCTCCAGACTGTGGGAGGGAGGGGTCACCAAACCCTCCATCTGAGCTTGGCTTGGGGATCACTATGGAAAGTTTACCTTGGGAATAAAACCTGAAACCAAGTCCCTGCACTATGAGGAAAGTACAAGCGGAGACCTGTCCCTTGGAAAGGCAGCCCTGGAGAAACTCAGCATTGAGCCTGTCCCTCTGTCTGAGTGCCAAACTGCTCCTCCTCATCAGCAGAAGTTTTAACTGTGTATCCTCCATTTCATCCTTAAGCTCCAGCCCTGGACACATAAGCCAGGAAATGGCTTCATGCCTTAGTAACTCAAATATATCTTAGATCCCTTAAACATTTACCAGGGAATGACTAACTTGCTTACCTGCTAGCTCCTAGTGATCCTGCGGTTCAATAAGAATCATTTAGAATTTTACTGAACTAAACTTTTATTACTGCAGGAACTTCTGACATTGGTAATACCCTCTGTGCTCTAGCACTTTCTTTGACCAACTGCTTCTACCACTATTTTGTACCCTAGGGAATAAAATGCATGTGTCCTTAAGATGTGCAGGGTTTTCTGTTTAGGTTCCATCACACACATACTATGGATATATTATAAAAATATATTTAGACGCCAAATTAACATGCCTTCCAGAATAAATCAGCGGAGCATTTTTGTGCAACTTTTACTGTGCTGTAGGTTAGTTATATAATGACAATTGGTAGGTAAGTGTATAAAGGAATCTAAAAACTGAAATACAGACTGAAAGTTTTAAAGTTTCTATTACATTTACTAACAAAAGGGTGTTATCTGCCTTGAAGCATGATGATGAGTTAAGTGAACAGTTTATGGCAGTTTATATTACGCTCACGCAACTTTTATATCTTCATCTGATCCTCCAGTCTATCTGCACACAGAATCACTGACTACAAGGGTATCTTTTAGATATGAATATCCAAACTGTGCGTATTTTGTTTAAAATATTCAGCCGATACATCCGTTCAAAGATAAAAGCTCATCTCGCAAATCTACATGAATACTCAGATAATAAAAGCAAAGTTCAAACCACTTGGAGACAAACTGTGCTAAGTAAAAATTCTTTTCAATCTGCAAAAATAAAGGTTGTTACTACAGCTGTGAATATTTTACAAAGATGCTATTAAATAATAAACAGTACTTACTGCTCAGATCTGTTCTTTTTGATGTCATCTGCTCAACCTATCAAAAATGTACACTAAGACACGGGTCACAAAAGCACATTGATTTTAACACACTGGAATAGTTGTGATATTAAATTTCACACACAGAAAACGTCAAAGTGGTTTACCTGGTGAAGCCTGAGATGTGCAAGAGTATTTTGGCTTTGAAAAATAGTTTTGAATACTGATTTTCTTAGATATTTTAAATAACAGATAATAATGTACCTGTAGTACTAATTTTAACAGCAGGAAAAAGTTCATGCTTTGACCTATTTAATAAAAAACATTGATTCATCCATTTGTAATCTCAAATACTATTTCTCTTTTATACTGGACCTGTGCATTTTGGCCCTAAAAGGAGATTGTGGAAAATTCCATTTGTTTTCCGGAAATGTAAAACAAATCTAACACAACAGAATCGGGCTCAGAAAATACTTAAGTTCTTATAGAGAGTTTACTTGATGGGATTTTCCGGCTACAGGCAAAGTAACTCCAAGACTGGGTGCATGTTTGATTTGCCAGGGCCCCATCCTGCAGACAGGAGCTCGTCACAAATGGGTAACTGGGGGCAGGGAGGCCACTCAGCTGAGCAAGACTGAACACTTCATATCTTGAGAGAAACAAAAATACCAAGGAAAAAAAAAAAAAAAGGATTGATTTTCAGCTGCTGTGCTGACTTCCTGAATGTGAACATAATCTTTTATTGTCCTACTATCATGAACTGGCATAAATGCATTAAGAAAGAAAAACAGCCCCTGTGAATGTGGCTGCACAAAGCAGGTACATGCAGTGAGCTGTCACACACCTACTCTTTTCCCATGCTTTCTGCAGAACATGTTTATTTATACTGTGAATCAATGCACCCTACCATAAAATATCCCATCACTAACAAAACCCAAAGAAGCTACAAAATGCACTTTTTTCATATCTGTATTGACTGCTTTTGTGAAAAAATTAAAAACATCTTTACAAAAGATGAAAAAAAAAATCTGAAGGCCAACTGAAGAGCTACATTTCAATCTAAAATCAGATATTCCAAATGATGTAACATTTCACCTTCTGAAAAATAACAAGCTTGATTTAAAGCTTTAACCATAAATTATTTCTTCATTTCTAATTACTGCAAGTTAATGCAATAAATGCCATCAATATACATCACTATAAAAGCATCCCCCTTGATATACATGAACTCTGGTCACATCTGAAAGAGAAACCCATGGCTGCTGGCCAACAGGAGGACCCAGACTTTTCTGCTGTTTGACAAAGGTACAGCTGCATTAATGCTGGGGAGGATGTGAACAAAGTCCTGTGTTATGTTTCTGTAACAAAATATCGCCATTTCATTAATATTGTAAAAGGCTGAGATGAGAGAGATAACAGCCTTACTTTGACTATGCAGCCTAAAAATATTCCTGGATTGTTTCAATTATATTCGGAAGAAGAAACGGCAATAACACTTGTTAATTTTTAGTCCTTAATTTTTAGTCATTACCTCACCCCACTTGTGTGTCTCAGAGACACTCTGAATTCTTTACAGGGAGAACAGCTGCTCATTCAGAACTCGTTTCTATACAAGAGCCAGAGAGGATCCTGTGGTCCATGGGAAAAACAAGATCTTATGGTAAGGCTTAAATGCCCCATCATCACAGCACCAGAAAAAGCCAAGCCTCGGGGCAAAAACCTCACAACACTCATGGCTCAAGGAAAGACAACAAGTCTGCTTCATTTTGGTTTCAAACTAGAACCTAAGGCTGGGAAATCCACTTAGGTTAGCAAGACTGTATACTTGCTGGTTAGACAGAAAAAAAAAAAAGGTTCTCACACAGAGAAATCAAACAAGGGATTTCTTAGCTGTTAAAAATCCACCCAAACAGCACTTTCAGCTCAGCCATAGAGAACCTACTAACACCCTCAAAATCCATTCAAGTGCCATCACACCATGTTCTCGATAAAGGAAATGGGTGCGTTCTGAAAGCCCTTTCTGTTTCGGTTCATCTCATCTGGCTCTTTCTGAAGGTAAACTTGAGTTCCTGTGGAGCTGTGATTCACTAACAGGCATTCGGAGAGATCAGAAGGACTGAACAAAGAGGATAACCGTACTTAAAACAAGTAACATCTGGAGGCAAGTCAATCCTATACAGGATTCTAAAACTTCTATACTGCTGGTTCCTTATCCTTCATTTGCATCTTTATGTTTTTCTGCATTGCAGCTTGTATTTCACCTGAAAAGGCAAAAAATGTAGGTTTGTAACTAAAATGTCCTATAGGATCATTATAGTCCATTTAGAGACTTCTCTGTGTTGAAAAGTAAAACACTCCTGCATACCTTTTCAAGAGAGCTGTGTGATACTTTCACAGCTTGCTCTCAAGGATATGGCACTAAGCCAGTCAGTCAAGGAAAGAAATCTGCTTTTATTAAATGTGATCAGTTATAGAGGAGTAACTTTCAGCATAATGTTTCACTGAGCGAGACTGTTCTTGCTCGAAGGGTTTTACACTGAATGACAAGAACCACTCCTGCAATCTCTATGCAGACAGACCAGAACGTCTTATCTTGAGATTGTAACAGGCCTGTCACCACCAGAGCTAATAAACTAAACTTTTCCAAGTGGATGCAGCCATGCCCATAAATTATCTTCAGCATGCAGTAACTACCTCTCCAGGAAAGTCAAATTATACCACAATTTTCTGTCTCCATTAGTTCTGCCCTCCAGCACGCCAAAAGGCTTGGAGGCTGTCATGGCAAATTCCATTTAGCTACTTTGTCACATAGAGGTCAATAACTTGGACATAAAAATCTCACCAAAGGTTAAATTCTGCAGCATCCTGGGGCCTTGCTCAGAACACAAGCATTTTATGATGGCATAACTACACCATGGACAACAGAAATTCTCCTACACTTTGAGCATTGTCAGTTAAATAAAGAACAGAATATTAAGAAGTGGGGGGGGAAGTCAGAAATTCATAGAATAATACCATAATTAAGGCTGCAAAATACCTCCAAGATCATCAAGTCTAATCTTTGACTGATTACCACCATGTCAATTAACCACAGCACTCAGTGCCACATCCAGTTGTTTCTTAACTCTTGCAGGGATGGTGACTCCACCCCATCCCTGGGCAGCCCATTCCAATGCCTGAGCACCCTTTCAGTGAAGAAATTCTTCCTGATGTCTAATCTGAACCTCCCTTGATGCAGCTTGAGGCCATTTCATCTTGTGCTGTCATTTCCTCTTGTCCTCATCACGTTATCAATAACAAAACCTTTCACGGGAAGTTGCAATATTTATATCAAGCCTGAGGCATAAAGCTTCAACTTTTTAAACCTTTTGCCATTTCCAGAGATTTTACTTAGAATCTTTTTTAAAAATCCCAAATCATGATACTTTATCTCTTTTTCCTTTGGGTGTTGTTTTAAAGACAAGCATCCAATGAAACCTGGGAGAGAGCATTTACAATCTAATACATTACCAAGACCAGTAAGTACAATAAATGCAACAAAATATTTAAGATACTCACAGCTGAAACATCTGTAGTGCGTGTGATATCATTATGTGATATATAGATACAAGTCATCAAGATCAAACAGTGGAGCTTTTACATTTACAAAGACATTTTCTCTTGTAAGACTTTCACCTGCATTACTAGCAGATTGTACACCACAGGGGCCCAAATAAAACAAGTAGTGATTTCACCTCCATTTCATCACATTTCCATCTGCACAGTAATTCCTATTAAGTTGCATAAATAACTCTATGAGCAACTATCAGCCCCCAGAGCTTAGAAAACTATTTTCTCCTCATATATAACAAAGTGCTCTTCACGATTTTCTTATTCAGCTTTAACTAATTTTTTTAGATCTCAAAAATAATTATCAGAGTCTTTTAAATATTTATTAGTTTAGTTTCCCTTTTTTTAATATAACTCATTAGAACTTTTCCTTGAGGCCACAAATCCCCTGAGCACCATAAGCATTTTGTGCTACTCCATGATAGTGAAGCTACCAAATCAAGCCCTGAAATGCTTTCAAGTTTAGTTTATTCATTTCATAAACACCAGACTGGTTTCCCCTTTGTTCTGAATGAAAGTGAAATAAATATGAACAAGGCAGTTGTTTGCCAACAAAGGCCAGTTTACAAGTACAAGGAGAGCTAGATTTAACAACAAACAGTTTCAGGATATTTCATTTAACACTGACAAATTTATTTCTGAAAAAAACAGAAGAGTTTTTGAAGGCAATTTATAAATAGATGCCGAAGTCAACAAATACTGACCTCTACCATGTGACTTGTGTGATCCTGACCTTCACTGCACAGTGAGATCAGAAGGTTACCAAGAGAGTTTTATCTTCAAAAAGGATGTAAATAATTTACATAATGACTAATACTGTTAATAAAAACTAAGTTATAACTCCTGAGCAGAAGATTTTGTACTACAAATTTGGCTTAAGAAGTTTCTTTACAACATAAAACATTTGAAGCTGGTGCCAAATTTTACACCTAATGTTTCTAACACTTTTCATTGGTCTGTGGGATGATACTTCAGCAATACATCGAAAAGGTGTTTCTACTCTGAACCAGACACACCTGTCAACATATGTGGGTTTCTATGCAGGAGAATGACTTCCTATTGAGTAAGCAAACCCCCCATACTTTCACTGAAGGGACATTTAACCCGAGATGCAAAAGCAAAATGATTTCAGTCAGTTATTATTCACAGCTGGGTTCCCGTGGGAACATTTTCTGCATCACTGTTGCCATAGTAATTACTATAGAAACCCTGAATGCAATGGAGTCAAACCTGTTGAAACTGTGGTACCATTAAAGCTCCATTCAAAATAACCACTCAGGACAGAAAATGTTCACTTATATCTACTTTTGCCAACAACAAGTTAGGTTTTCTAGTCCCTTCAATATCAATACTCTAACTACATTCATTTCAGCCCAAGACCATTTTACAAGAGCATACATGAAACCTTGTTAAAATAATTTTCTTACAAGTACAGATTCCTTTATTTTAAACTAACATTATACCAGTGATGGCTCTGAAAGTGTTTATATGTGTTGTCCCAGGTCAAAGAACATTCGTTAAAAAGTGCATTTATCAGTAGGAGATCTCTGGAGCTAGTTTTTTCCAGAATGCATATATATGTATATATAAAAAATAAAATTTATTTCTATGGATACATATTCACACTCTTATGCTTTTTCTTCTTGATTACAATCCCTGCAAAACCAAGCATAAACGCATGAAGTGAGGCAGGAAATGGGATTTTGCTGTAAAGTAGACTAGTGATGAGCCACCAATGGAGGAAACTAGCACTTGCACATTTGCACACAGTTTTGTTCTTTATTTTCATCAGGCTTTTGGTTTTTTCCAGACACTCTCCACTATTATGTTTCTTCTGAAACTTTTGATGCCATGCCTTTAAATTAGAGCACATTTATCTTTGTTCTTACTCTTGCTGATAGCTAATGTATTTGGGTTTCAACAAGCCACATTAGAGACACACACTGCAATATTTCATTACAAAAACTGAAAAGCTCCCTACTCACAAACACAAGAGAACAGGCTTTTTCAGTCTCCATACAGAAAGCACTGGAACACAAGGACAATATTCCCAGTCCCTACAGCAGCTGAAGTAAGAGTCAAATCACAAGGGAAGAGATCAAACAGATGTTGATTTGATCAATGATGATGCAATAGTATTTAACGTTTCCTTTATGGTCATGGATACCAGAACTACTGTTGGTAGCTGTAGGTGAGTGATCCTACTCCTTCTAAATATGTAAAGTATGTTTCTGGAGCCAAGCTGTTGGATTTTTTCCAGTCACTTATACTGTATCTCTTGATTAATAAAACACTATCTGTGCTTTCAGGACAGCATTTTTCATTTCCAAATGTGTCAAAAACACTGTTCTGTGGTTCTATGAACTGATGTGAAAGAGTTCACTTCATCTGATACTCTCCCCACCTCCAGCTGAAGAGTGGTCCCACATCAAGGATTTCAGGCTGCTGCAAGATTCACTAACAATATTATCTAAGAGCCCTACAGGCAGATCTCCCAACCCTGACAACTTCAAACAGAGAAAGAAGAGATATGCAGCGATTTGATGAGTCAATCACTCGGAGAAGTGGCACAGTAATGAAGAACAAGTTTGCAAGTCTGATGTTCCAGTAAGGGCTCTTTGCTCAGGGTAAAGATTGAAGATAAAAGCTGCTTTCTCACTTCCAAGAGACCGAGGTGGCACCAGAATGAGGTGAAGCAGCACTGACTGCATCCTATGCACGGCATGGGGTGAGATGTGACCTCATGACCTCAGCCAGAACTGAAGAGCAGACTTTAGCCGAGCACACACGCACGGTGAGAGCACAGCATCAGCTCGCTGCTGCAGACACACAGGCAGCTGAGCAAGGTCCTTCCAGCGGCAGCAGCCCCCAGGTTGTGTCCCACACCTCAGCACTCAGCACCTCTGTACTCCCCTGCCACGACAGGGCTGTGTCAGCTCTGGACAACACTTGTGCTGCTGTTCTTTACCAAGGATGGGAGCGGCCACGCTCTCTGGGGCCCTCTCTCGCCATGCTGGTACTAACCAGGATCTCTCACCTCAACCCATGCACAATTATGTTACCACTGGAGTTCGTTTGCTCTGGTATTTTTTATATCTACTAAAAAACGAAACTAGGCAATGAGTTCAAAAGTTGCTGGCAAGACCAACAGCACAGGCATATGTCATTTCCTGAGGAAACCAGGCTCTTTTCAAACCACACACACACACCTTTGTGTTATATATATGTGTTTTAATTCGTGCCTATAAGGTTTATATCTGTCTAATATTAAATGCTTGTATGGGATATGCTTGCTTAAAAATCCAAACTGTGGGGAAACTGCATTTTATTAAGGGACATTTCCAGTAAGGGTAAAGAATGTACCCCAAGCTAAAGATTTCCGAGAAACCCATTATCATATCTGCAGAACCAGCTTAGCAGAAGATGGGCCATCACGGGGAAATCATCCGGCCATTAACACCACGATAAGATATCGGCGACATATCAGGACCACCAATCTGTTCCTGGGAGGATACAAGATTTCATCAAAACTCCATCTCCTCATCGGAAGGACATTGTTCCTCGCTGGAATAACTAAGAAAACCAAATTGAATATCTTTGGACCTTGGACTCTGAATACAAAGTTGCCTCCAGCAAAATAAACTGTATAAAAACTCATCACTCCGGGACCTCGGTGTGAACAGAGCTTCACTGACACCCTGTCAGGTTGCCTGTCACCCAGTATCCGATCCCGGGCTCGGTACTGTTTTTTTTCTGCATTGTGGCTTTTAATGCTTTTTATCCTAAAACTCTGCCAAATTTTCTATCAATAAATTTGTTCCAATTTTTATTATAGGAATCGGCTCATTTCATTTATAACATTTGCAAGTCTGACTTGCCGAGGTACCTTGAAAAGCAAAGAAAATGGTTTCAGAACTCCGAGCTGCCATGTCCCTTGGTGTCCTATTGAGAAAGATAATAGTTGGGGGGTAATTTGGTTGGATCTCTAAACTCAAAATGTGTCATAACTTTTATTCTTCAAGTAAATCTATGGAACAGGAAACAAAGGCCTTTTCTTTAAATGGTCATAATGAATCAACCACCCTACTTGGGAAAAAATGAAATTATTTTTTTTCCAAGTTCATAGAATCAGGTGACTCTTGTCAAGAGAGAAATATTTAAAATTACTAGCAAGTGAAAAATACTAAATGTTAATCCTTATCCACAAAGACAAACATTAACACTGTGTCTCATATGTAAACAAAGAGCTTTAAGATGATCACTAAATTCAATTGTGAAAAAAAAACCACAAAAAAAGAAGCATCGCAGTATTTTTAAGTTATCTTTAAATGGAAACCTGATCAAAACAGTTACATCATCGCTTTAGTGGAATATAAACAGAGTTGCAGTACACTTGTAATGGAGTTCTACTGTGAGCAAAAGCCTCAGCTAACAAAAAAAGAATTGCCCTATAGTGCATTTGAGATGTAACTGATTGCTAAAAGGCTATTAAGGCATTAAATTACCATAGCAGACATTTATTGTAAGCATGCTCTGATATCAGGAGTGTCAATCTTTGCACACCAATTACAACGCCTAACAGACATTAACACATAATAAAAAGTGGGTGTTCCTACATTTTTACAGCAGCTTCACACAAAAAACCTTTCTGTTCCTACAGAATTCTCAAAACCTGTACGAAGTACTGTGTAAAGAACCTGAAAATTTAGATATTTCACTTTCAAATAAATACAGGCACTTGAATAACTAAGCTTGTTTTCCTACACAAGTTAGCACTGTAAACAAAAGGAATTCACACGCTTTGTTCAAATTTCCTCTTGATTAAGTCTGGAACAAAGCAAGACAACAGCCATCCATACTGATCCCAAACCTTGCTCTGCAGCACCGCAGTGTTGTTTACCTGAGCAGTTTCTAAACTGCTGGGTTAGGCTGAGAAAACAGGTCAGCACTTCCTCAGGGGAAACACAGCTTGTTGCTTCACCAGACTACAAACTGTCCTCACCTATTCACCCAGCCGATGCAAAATCCTAAGTCAGCTGTGACCTGCTGATGGATTAGACAGTTTTGGGGACTACCAATATCTTGGCAAGAGAGTAACAGATTCCTTACTGGGCAAAAAATAGTATTTTAATCACCAATTAAAACAGTTTGACTAGAAATGGGTAAGGAAACAATACTCAGAAACCTTGACAGGATTTAACACAAGACCAGTGTTAAGGACACCAGAGATTCAGAATCAAAAAAAATTTTTGCCAGTTCTAGAGTCTTTGGTCAATCTTCCAACCTGCCCTTTGTGACAATTATGTGTTTCTGTAGGTAGAAGTCAGTCGCTGAAAAGCCTAAGGCAGGAGCATGGTAGGAGAAAATCATGATCACATCTTACCTGCACTGCTTATGAGAAAAACAACCAGCTGAACATTCGTGGCCTGTATTCCTCAGGGAGGCAGGGATGGCTGCTTCAGTTACATGAAATTACACATTAGTAGAGGAACGTAAGAAATCCCTATTCTGTTTATGACTACAAAGCTAGCATATACAGTTTTTCCAAATGAAGTGTACAGAGTCAGGGGACATTTCTCAGTTGTCTCCTTCCAAACAGGCTGTTTAAGAGCTGCAAAAGAAACCTGCTTAACCTGACAAGAGAAAGCTCTGCAAAGCACACCTACAGACCTGAAGGACACTGCTGGTCAGAAAAATCCAGCCTTACCCATACAGCGCACACACACACAATGAGCAAAATCAAACGCATATAACCTTCAGAGAGGTGATTAATGGTTCTGGTGCTAAAGAATTTACCTTTTCAATACCTTACCAAAAAACTACCACGAAACCAAGTATCGCAACATTAAGCCCTTCGAAACAAAAAGACAAACACCAGTAAGTGGGAGAAGGTTGGCTACGGCTTAAATGAAAACACGGCACGTTCAATAAAGGCAGCAAGCCGGGCGCGGGCAGGTCCCGCGGCGAGGAGCGCCCTCGGCGGGCACCGCGCGGAGCCGCGCCGCAGGCACGGCAGCGCCCGGAGCGCTGCGAGTCCCGGGGCTCGGCTGCCTCACTGCTCCCCTGCTCCAGCACACGGAGAACCAAAAGATCGTATTCCAGCAGAGTGGAAGGCAACAGTTGGAGGAGTTTATTAAAATTTTGTTATTTCAGGAATAACAAACCAGTGGATTATTAAATAAATTGCAACGTTTAATGATAAACTAATTTAACCCTCTAAAGCCTATTTTTTTTCTCCCTGCTTTCTTCTTCATTTGTATGGAGATTGGTGGATATTTCCCACAGTTTTCTGTTTCGTTTCAGCACTGCACAGGAAGACAGAAGAGCTCTTTGGGTCAGTTGCTAGTTTAGATAAAGGAGGATATCTGGGGGAGGAAAAAACCTCCAAACTTATAAAATCTGATGGATGGGACAGAAGAGGTGCTATATACCAGGGCAGATACAATAAAAGCATATCATGACTTTCCCTGTCTGCACTTTGATACAAATCCCTTACTGATTTGTACTTGACTTAGCGTGAACTCCCTCCCTGCACTGAGTTAGAGAAACAGCAGATCTGAGTGGGAGGGAAATGTGCCTAAGCATGCCCAGGTACAACCTGCCAGATCTAGCTCTGCTGTAGTAATAAATAATGGATTATAAAGTGTCAGATGTGAACGTACCCAATGAAATTGCAGAGAGACCTCAGTTTTTAAAAATTTGAGTGTACCTTCTCTCTTTTTTTTTAATCTATCTAGTCACATACCAGTTGATTTTAATCTGTGGAATAGAAACACATTATATAGCTTTCAAAATAGTCATATTTATCTTACTGTTCTCTACAGAGTGGGGCTGGGGAACCCCCAAGAGAGAAAAACAGAGCTCCTCCTTTTTGGTGCAATTTGCAGTGATAAAAGAGTCTTTGAAACAAAATCTTCTCTACAGTCAGAAGCATAGTAGTAATTGAATTCACTTGTTTAAAAACAACTTTAGAATCCATTTTTTAAAATGAAGACATAACTAACGGGACAGCTCATAAACCACAGTCAGCTCCTCCACTGAGTACAAAGCCTGACAAAGAAGGTGACAACAAACCACATCTATTCCTGCCAATACATTAGGTTAATTTTTAATTCATGCTTCTTACAATAATAATTAAGTTCAAAGCCAGGGAAGAAAAACATTATTTTTTCATACTAACTAACGTAAGAGGATATTCTGACATATTTGCAGGTATTTTATAGTCACATATTTTTAGTGAGTTTCTGTTCATAATGACCTTAACATTCGTATCCCTATTCACAGAGGTTTTCTCTTTCCCCATCAAAAGAAACAAGTCTGCTGAGGAATTTCCTTGTGTAGTTTTAAGGCAATGGAATGACAACCTAATACAAAAAAGCCATCTTTTGTGTCCCAGAGATTTGCAGGTGACCAAATGTATTCAGCTTGAAAGATACATATTCAAATCATTGTCTCTTACAACACTTACCTGTTGAAATTTTCAGGGCCCACAGGAAAATGCAGTTAATTTAACCAGTTCACACATCCTCCAGCCTTCCCTCCCCATCGAAGGAAAGACCAAATTACAAATCAGCCTTCTATTTCTGATCTTTTGTTTCCAAATACTGCAATGTATAAATATTCCCAAAGAAATACCGTTTGTGTTCCTTAAAAACTTTATCACCAGCTCCCTCTACAGCCAGAGAATTTACTAAGCACATTTAAGAACTTTTTTTTGGGGGGGAAGGGAGGGAAGGAGAGGAAGTGTCTTCCTATTAGTATTAGAGTATTAACTAGAAACTCAACTGCAATACGGGCTGAACAAGTGTATAAAATAATAACAGACTGTTTATAAGAACAGATTCTGGGGTCTTAGTAAAAAGAAATCATGACCAAGGACAAGAATCTTGAAAAAGAGAAGCAGTGTAAACATATAGGAAACAGATGGTTACCAGTGGTAGATCACTGGGTTTTGGGGGTTTTTTTTACATTAAAAAAAAGTCACAGTTCATTTAGACACATGCACATACACCCACAGAGAGAATCAAGATGTTTCAAAGTGATTAGCAGAAACTCACACTCACTGTCCCCTGCTCTGCCAGTGAGGAGCTGCACACGAAACTGGGATGGAAATGGCCAGGGCAGCTGATATTCCCTAAGACAGGAGGTCATGCCCAGTGTCAGAGGGAGCCGATGGTTGAATGGGGATGGGCCTCGGTCAATATCTGGTGAGCAACCCTAGTGTGCATTGGTTGTTTCTCTGTCCCTTTCACTTCAACTACTACTACTGCTGGGAAAATCGTTAATTGTAACAAATAGTGTTTAAATCTTGTGAATTCCTTTAGCTTAAACTAAAGCAGGACAGTGCTTAGTCCTGTATTAATGTGTGCAAGCGGTTACTGCAGCCCTAAAGACCGTGGGCCTGAGCAACGCTGATAAGAAGCTGTATCGTGGCCAGACCAGCTAGGGTGCATTCAAAGAGAAGAAACTTTCTTTTTGGAGGCCTGTGACCAAAAAAGGATGATTTGAGGAATGGAATGTTCCCCAAATGACCATCAGAGACCCTCAAAAGACCCCTACTCTAATGTAAATAAGCTCCAAGAAGTGATTTGAATATGTGAAAGAATCCATGTGAAAGTTTAGCATGTATGTATGAGTTTTGGGAAATGTAATGAATATGTATGAGCTACATAGATTTAAACTGGTCTGTTAGCTAGTGGGTTAGGCAGAAATATCCCCCTCACACCTGGCACCTAAAATAAAAGTGATGCCTCTTTCTAATACTGAAATTACAGTGCTAGAGAGTTTTATTCCCAACTTTTGGTGACACTATCATTGTCATTAGTTAGGGGTTAAGCCACGGCAACCATGAAGGAGGGAAGGCAGCGTTTTCCTTTACTTGGCTTGTTAACATGTTTTGTACTTTTCAATCAGAAATTTTTACTATTTCTGCAGTTTTTGTGGATTTTTTTCAGAAGATAATAGAGAAGGAGAAGAAAATACAGCAAGATACTGCACATCTGAATGAGAAAATAAGGCTCTACAGCATGAATAAGAACTAAGCTGACAAATTTCATCCTTGTTCTAAACTACGCAAACTCGTTTACTTGATGTTCGCAAGACAGCACTGAAGGAGGTGTTTTCATCCTCTATAATCATAATTTCAACTTACAAATGACCAAAACCTGAGTTAGGGATGGTGAGGCCTCCTTCCATAGTGTATTAGTTATTAACATTGGTGATCCAAGCCTAATCACCTGTGTTTTTTATCACCCTGAGAGCATGCACTTCTCTAATCCACAGAGGGGAAGAACAAAAATAAGTTTAAAAAATTTAACATACCAAAATGTCAAAGCCTGGTTCCTTATGTAAAGCTATACAGAATCAGCTTCTCAGTATCAGTGATTCCTATTCCAGCCAGGAGTTACTCACACAGTCCAAAGTGACATTTTTCATTAAATTTATTTTCTATATTTCACCAGGATAGCCCATATGGAAGAATACAAGAAGATATTTCTAAAAAACAAATGGACTGACAGATTTTTACACACCTTTCCTACATCAGAGTAACTAAAAGTTATAGTGTTAAAACATTCTTCATTTCTTTAATAAATAAATGTATTTCACACCTTCTATACACTCCCTGTGAACACTCAGTTGATTTGTTAGAGTACAAAAGCCGTGTCATCAACCTGTGCACTAACACACAATCATAAACTCAATACCATTGAGGGCAGCCTAGAGATGGCACTACCTTTTACTTGGATAAAAATTTCTTGACATTCAACTGAAACCCATCAGATATTTCAGAAATGTTTGTTGTAACTCCCTCCCTCAGCTAACAGCTATAATAAAGAGACATGTAACTCTGAGAAAGCAGGTAGAGCCCATCAGTCATAACCAAGAATGCAGAAAATGTTTTAAGAGGCACACCTTCAACAATAATTATTTGCAGTATGACCTAGAGACAATGTAATCACATGTACAAGATGCAGATTACAGCTTTATCCAGGAATCTAGTGAGTGATGATCTTTCACCAAAAAAACAGAAAAAATGAACCCCCTGCAAAAAAAGCCACCAAATATTACTTACAAGCAGCAGCCTTAGATTGGTAAGGTGGTTTTTGAACAAGCAACCAGTGAAAAAAGCCAAGGGCGGGGTGGGAAGGGGGAAGGAGAACAACCAGACACGAGAGAGGGAATGGACACAGCCGCGCATCCGAACCAAGGCTGCCACCTCGTGGGCTCGGGCCGGGGGCAGCCCCAGCGCTTTTCTTTCTCAAGGCAGCAACCCAGAGGGTTTTGATCCCATCCAGGATGAGGAAATGCAATCCATACTTAGTTTTGTAAGACATGATGATTGAACATATGTTTAAACTTGTACTTGCCTCTGGGGCATATTTTCTTCAGCTACAAAGCCCATTTCACGTGTGCATGAGGCAAAGCCAGCAGTTGGTGAGTGCACTTACTTTAACCATTTCAGCACATTCTCATCTCTCGCTGTTTGTGGCTGTGCTACAGAGCCTCGTGAGTCACCCTCTCCATGCCCTGCGTCACTCTCCTGGATCTTCATCCACTTCCTTTAAGGGACTGCTCTCAGGCTGCAAGTCCCAATGCAAGTGATTCCCTTGTAACAATTTTCAATTCTACTACTCCTTTTATGGGCAGAGAAGTATTTTAAATAAACTAGGAAAGTTAGGTAAGATAGAAATGATTTTATATATATATATAGTAAATATTTACTCACTTTATTAAGAGTAGTTGGTCATAATTATTATGTTATGCTAACTATCCTGAATATTCCTCAGTTTTCCAAGAGAAGCGTTTTCTGTCTTTGTAATAAGACATTACTAGAAAGCAACTAATTCAAGGCCTCTTGCAGAAAAGATTAATTTTATCCAGCTATCTAAAGTGTTACATCTGTAACTTATGGGGCTTCCTTTTTGTACACATTGTAACCTTGCATTCCCCAAACATATATGTGTTTTTTGTAATCAAACATCTGCACTTAAACTGCACTTCACTAGAGCCAGTTTAATTCAGTTCTCCAGGATGACTCATTTCTACTGATTAAACAAGGATATAGGAGAAATGGGGAAAGTTGTGAAACTTGTTTCTCTTCTCACTGTAATTCCAGACACATAATTCTTCCTTCATCAACTAGCAGCTGGCAAAAGCTGCACCAGTCATGATGATTTATTGTCACGAAACCTTACTTCCCACACAAGCTAAGAGTCAGCTTGTGCACTTGTCTGTCTCTGAGGTGCAAAATGCAGCAATTTAGCTGCTCTGTTCTGATCCTCACTGAGGAAGAAGGGCTGTGATTAAAACCACAGGCATTAAGGTAAGATTTAAGTTGTATCTACTACTATGTGGTATCTACACAGTTCCTCATAAAGTGAAGGTGCAGATTTTCAGCTGCTCACCACTGCTTTCCTATCTTGCTTTTACTCACGGGGCTTTTTTAGTCATGGGGATGTCAGTTCAAGTATAATTTTAATCTCAGTTGACCATGTTATTTCTAGTTTGTTCTTAAACAGATTAATTTATATATTAAAAAAGCACTTCAAATATAGGTTGTACAGTACTCCAGAATAACTACTTTTTCTATACCAAAGAGTTTCAGACACGTGCACACTAAGATATGACGGTAAGCTGTTCTCTTTCAATGTATGCAATCATGAAGCTGGGTTTAAAATTAGTTTTTGCAATATCTAAATTCAGTATCTAAGCATGTCTTCCTTTTCACTTCACAGACTGGAGTTTCAATAGCTTCCCTTCCCCACAAAGTCACTAGTCTCAGATTAGAAAGGAAAGCTGAACCAAACAATCTGTTACAGTTTAAGACAAAAACAAAAAAGATTTAAAGAAGTTTCTGTCCTCAAACTCGGTTTAAGCCAAGTCATAAGTACAGAGTCAGAATGCACTGGAGTCCACACATAACATTGCTTGTTTGGTAAGTTTTAAGATTTATAGATTTATGTATTCATAACATGGACAGTTTTCAGAGAAATTTGGTCTAAAAGTGATGAAAACTTTGTCATAAAAATAGCAGAACACTGCATACTTCATAAGGAACATGGCAGAGTATTTGGAAACAGAAATGGAAAGCCAAGGCACCACAAACTCTGTCATGAGACACCCAGAACCCCAAATTTCAATTACTAGTTTTAAAAGGATTAAGTACTTCCTGACTTAATCCTAAGTAAGACGATGAAGGAGTGGTTAGCAAGATTTCATCCAGCCTAGAGAAAGCATGTTATAAAATCCACAAACAATAATAAAACCTGGAAAATTTCCAATTCTCCTGCACTTTTGTTTTGAAAAACAATGTGCCAGCCAGCTAGTTTCACAGAAAGTGTGGATAAATTGACACAGTTCCCACTTGCTCCCATATCTTTAGTTCCTTTCTTGCAATTTTCAACGTTAAGAAAGTGAGAATCTGCCAAATCGGGAGCGTCTACAATTTCAGGGCTCTCAAGCCTTGATTTGTTCAACACTCTTCCACACCAGCTCAGACAGCTGATACTGTTGATGTTATGACCATCCACCAAGTTCCTCAGCGTTCCTGCTTATCAAGAGCAGCTTAATTTGGTTCACACACAAACTGCCATGATACTCTGCAGTTATCAGACATTCACAGCAGTCACACTTCTGCTACTATCAGCATTCTTCTGCTGCTGTAATCTTGATTATGTATGTTGGGGGCAGGGGAAAAGCAACAGAATCAAGTGAAGTATTGCAAGTTTGAGAATTCAATTATTCTCTTCATGTGGTAGAGGCACCAAACTATGCAGATACGAAACACTGATGAAACAGAATGGCAGAGCTGGTAAATGGCTGTACAAGGCAACTGGGGTTCAGTCAATTATTTACTCCCCTCTCCGTTTCTAGGGGGCCTTATGCAACATCAAAGCCTTTTACATGCATCGTAAGTGATGTTTAAATGCTAGATAAGGTCTTGCTCAGGGCTTTTCTCTGTGGAGGCTTTTGACTTAATTGAATATTTTACATTGTCACTGTATACATTTAACAGTAGACATTTCTAATCTTGCTATGACTAACACCACTCCTTACCAATACTTGCATTTTCATGAAAATAAACCCAGAACCATCAGGATGTAAATAAGTTCCAAGAATCAGACAAAGAATAAACAGCAATCAATGAACAATGCAGTAAGGCAGTGCACCATTGCACTTTATTAGGCTCAGAAAAATAATGTTCATTCAGCTCTAGTAGCCACAGAACCCCAGAATTAAAATCAGTATTTCAGAAACCTAACCAGACATGCATCACACAGCTATTGAGAAAGTCCTCCTTGGGCCTCCTTTTCTCCAGGTTAAACAATCTCAATTCCCTCAGCTGCTCTCATCAGACTTGTGCTCCAGTCCCTTCCCCAGCTCCGTTGCCCTTCTCTGGACACACTCCAGCCCCTCAATGTCTTTTGTGTAGCGAGGGGCCCAAAACTGAACCCAGGATTTGAGGTGTGGCCTCAACAGTGCCCAGTAGGCGGGAACAATCACTGCCCTGGTCCTGCTGGCCACACTTTTGCTGTTACAGCCAGGATGCCACTGGGCTTCTTGGCCACCTGGACACACCTGGGCTCATGTTCAGCTACTGTCAACAAGCACCCCCAGATCTTTTCCTGCCAGGCACCTTTCCAGCCAC
>VXAD01008599.1:0-27209 GCA_013399195.1 Dicrurus megarhynchus
GCCCACCGCCTGATGGACAGCGCGCCCAGCCAATGGTCGCGCGGGGAGGGGCGGGGGCGCGCGCTGAGCCCTGCCCGCCGTGAGGGCACTTCCGGTGAGGGCGGTGGGAATGCAAAGGCCGAATATGGCAATGATGGCTGAAAAGTTCCTTCCCACAGACGCTGCGCTCTTCCTGGGGGCTGGCCCCACTGGCATTTGGGTGCCCAGCTCTGTTTGCCAAAGTGCTTGACTTGTGTTTCATCTGGTCAGGGTAACTGGCCCAGGGCCAACACGCGAATTGCTAGATACCAGAATAAAGCACATACATGGTTTTTTGCCACAAGATGAGGGCTTAACCGGCTTACGGCCCTTCAGGCAGGTCAAGTCTGTTCAATACTTTAGTAAGGGCTCGAGAGAGGGAAGGGCAGGTGTGTTTACAAAATTGGCAGATGACAGCAAACTGGCCAAAACCACTGGTAGGTGGAAGAAGGAATTGAGAATCATTTTACATTGATTCATACATGAAATAATCTAAGATCAAGGAGGAAAGCTTTAACAACAAAAAGCAGAATTAATACATACTGGAATTTTAAGTCACTATGTGAGTTCAAAGTGGAAAAAATAGTCAAAAACTGATGACATGGGAAAAGCAAATCAAAGCTATGTGACTATCCATAGCAACATGCTGCTGTAGTGGAAGTAAATCTTACTCCAGGCCATTAAAAATTGTGTTGCACACAACACCTGGAAAGCAATCATTTCACTTTACTTAGCTCAGTCAAAGCCACTGGTGGAGTTCAACAGAGACATGGGCAAACTCAATAAAGTCTAGAAGAGAGGAGGAACAATGACATGTTTATGAACATGACCTAGGTGGGGATGTAAACAAATTGTTTATCTGTTCTGCAACAACTGACCTCACACCACTTCCACATTTCATTGGGGGATTCTTAACTTTTTTCCCCAGTTCTGTTGATGTGATAGACACAAATTTCATAATAACTGAACAGGATTGATTCTGTCCAGATGCAACGCCTTACAGTCAAGTGTTGCTAACAAGCTAATTTTTTATTCTCCCAACTTTTAGTAGTAGTAAAACATCAAGGCTGGCTACACAACCTAAGTAAAAAGTCCACGATTGCTTAATGATACAATGCATCAATGATATTGCATAACACAGTGTAATATGTAAACTTACATAGTTTATTTACTATCATGCAGTTTTATTGTACAACTGCTAAGTCCTTAATCTCCTTAGAAATCTTTGCAACAAGTGAAGTCAACTTGAGAACTTTAGATCAAGTAAAATGCATAAACTATTTCCAAAATGGGAGATAAATACATGATGACAAGGCTCATATTGACTCCCTGCTGATCACTCCTCTTATGAAAGTTGGTAGTTCACATTATGGCATTTTGAGGGTTGTCTTAAAGAAAATAATGCTAAGGTCATGTGTTTGTGTTAATACGTGTATTTGATTAGCCACCTGATCTAAAGATCTGTCTTTGCTTTGTATTGATTGGTTTGCAGGAGTTTGCTGAACAGTTCTGCTTGTAATAATTTACATAACTACATGTACTCAAATGTTGCTAAGGGTGACTGTCATTTGAAGGTGCAGAAGGTCTTCTGTTCTTTATTCTCAGTGTCATTAAACTCACATTCTGCATTTCTAGAAAGATGCGCTTGCACATCAAAAGAAGGCTACAAAAGGAGGTATTTACCAAGCTGCCCAGGGACATGTGACAGTAAGGTTAAGGCAAACTAATTCCCTACTGCAAGAATTTAATGCACGCAACTATTTTAAGTAAATGTCACATGCTCAGAGTCACTACAAAGATCAATTTGCAGTGACTTTCTCTTGTTTCTTCAGCCTGACTTCCAACTTACATTAAGCAGAACAGTTGCAATATTACATTTCTCCTGTTATTAAACAGAACTGAGCTCGGGGACGAGGCCCCAAGGAATGCTTTAATGTAGTCATTTAGGAATGTGCCATTTCACACATAAAAGGGAGTTATGTGTTGTGAGAGCTAACAGGAATTGTGCTGTGATGAACCAATGGGAAAACTGCTTTTTGCTTGTGTCTCTTCCCCGCTTTTCCACCAAATTCTGTGTGCTGCCCCAGGTTCTTTGTGTCTGCCTGTCAAATCCCTGAATATGTACTTTTGCCTCCTGAACATTAACTCCATCACACAGCTTCCACAGGATACGGACAGGGCTGTTACTTAATGGTCACTTACTAGTTCTACTGAGTTCCCATCCCTTTCCCACACATACAAGTGTACACAGAGTTCACTGAGATTCCTGTATGGATTTGAAACAGATTGGATTTAAGAGCCCATAAGCTTTGCAGATCTGGAATCATACCTAAGTAACAGACCTTCGAGGTCCCGCTTTACGTAAGATTCAGGTCCAATTTCATGGGCAGCTTAAGCTGTCACTAGCTGGCACTGCTGCTGAAAGAAGTATCCAGACTCTTTGCCTGTCCTTGATTGACCCCATCTATTGTGCCAGTAGAAGTTGCTGGCACTGGTTCACTCAAAGAAGGCAGGCTTTTGACTACACCCTCGTGCTGCTTCTTCCAAAAATGACTTTCTATTTGTATTCATTTCCCTCCCCACCCAATGCTATGCAGAACTGTACAATGAGCTGACATTATGCAAAAAGATACAAACTTGGTCTAAACTCCTAGTCCTTCATTCTACCTCAGGTCTGTGCTTGGCTTCATGTGCCAGGGACAGTTCACTGACCTTCATGTGTCTATTAAAGATAAGGGCAGTACTTCTTAAAACAAAGAGGAAATATTTAACAGCAGCAGCTATGCTTCAACTCTGTAGAAACTTTTCACACAATATGAGCAAGAAAAAAATAGCATGAAATAAAATCTCTTCCAGTCCCATTTTTGCTGCTGATGTCAAGAAGAAGTAATATAGAAAGGATCCTTTTTGTCATTGGAAAGCCAGTGAGTTAAAAAACACACTTTGGATGATAAGCTTTCTGCAGGGGTTCAAATGAGGGCTGCTTTGTGTTCTGCAGTATGGGCATAACCTGAACACAAACCACCCCTGCTTTTTGTCACTGCTGGTAAGGATGGGCTGAGGAACATAAATCAAAGAGGGGATGGGACTGTCATCTGTGCTTCCACAGTCCTGTGAGCTCCCCTGAGGGAGTCTGAGGGTCTTTTTGTAGATTTTCTGCCTAGAGGCACCAGGCTTCAGGCCCTGTGTCCCAGCTAGCACAGCTCCCCAGGGCTGGCAGGGGCAGGGCTGTTGGGTAGGGGCTGCTGCAGACACGGCCTCCCCAAGCAGCAATGCTCCCCCAGCCTGCCCGAGCTGAGCCCGGGGTCTGCGTGGTTTAGTGCAGGTCCTGTTCTTCCTTAGCAGTTAAATAAGTACAGACAGTACTGTTTTGGAAGTGGGGCAGAGAGTAAGAACAGAGAAGCTGAATTTCAAAACTGGCTGTGAGCAAGTATGCCCAGAGATTTAAACCTTTTTTGGATTTACAGGTCCGCCAAAATCTTATGAAGGTCTAACAAGTCTAATCCTTTACACAACACGTTTACAGCCAAATACTTCAATTACTACTAACACCAAGTTCACTGATGCTGTATGAAATATAAGAAAATTTATGTGATTTTATATCCTGATTAATCCACTTGAGTGTGAAATAATAAATCTAACTCCTAACTGCATCATTTGCAGATCATGTAACTAGCAACTTGGTTATCACCCATGCTTGTAGATAATTTTTCCCAGCCTACATGTATAATTGTGAGATATTCTGAGATCTTTCAAAGGCAAGTATTGTTCAAAACTCATTTATAAACAGGAACACTATGGCTATATATCTCTGGCTGCCCAAGGAACATACTAAAACAGCTACTCTTTTCAGTCATTTGTAGGCATAGAGCTGAATAAAAAATACCTTTTTTTTTTACACGGGGAAATGCTCTCCTCATGGAATATTGACACTCTGCTCACTGAAAGGTGTCCTTAAAATTCTTAATTATTTTTAATAGTATAAACCTCATAATCAGAATTTAAACCTAACCTTGTAATTGTAGTAGTGTTACAAAAAGTAGCATTTAGAAAAAAAAACCCTGTGTGGTCATACAGTACATCTCTTTCTAGTATATCAGAAATGTCTTGCATCCCTCTGGTGTTAAGGATTAATTTGGGCCACTCTTAACTTTTATCCTGAGCCTACCAAGAGAAAACAAAAAAGGCAAAAACCCCTCAAAGTGCCTTAGACATCCATCACCTTGGACTTCTCAACACCTCACTCTTCAGTTATTCTGAACACTGAGAGACATCAGTCTTTCCTAATCCACAGAGCAAGCTAGAATGACAGACACTGAACACACTCCTGGGCACAGAATCCAGCAAATAACAGCAGCACTCGTGGAAGTTGCAAAACACACAGATGAGGTTTAGCAATAAGGGTTAGAGAAGGGAAGGACAAGATAGGACTGGGGTTTTGTTTGTATTTCTGGCTTTGCAGTTTGTTTTTCACCTGCACTGAAGAACATGGGTTTTAACTTATTTCTGTTTTTCATCAAGTTAATAGAAACATGCTGCAGGACAGCTTATGTGAAAAACACCATACCCTGAAGTGGTAGAGTAAAAGCTGCTCCATTTAGTCTCTGTCATCCAAATCGGTGGTGTGCTTATTTAATAATGAGTGGTTTTGCTAATGGCAAGGACGCTGGGGTAATTAAAAAGGATCAATTCTCTGAAAAGGATGTTGTTGTAGGCTTGTATAATTGAACTGTTATTTTTGTCCAGAAATCTTCTCACTTCTTAATGCATTCAGCATTCAACAGCTTGAACTAAAACTGCTTCATTTACATTGAGTGTAAAATTCTAGTTGCATTTAAATGGGTGGGAATGGGTTTCTCCCGTAGTTGAAGGGACATTGCTGGCAATGTATCCAGGCTGGTTTTCTACTGCATACAGCCCAGACACAATTCAAATTCAGGATGTGAAAATACTAGTCTTAGTTCAACATTCCCAATCAAGACTATACCTGGTACTAAATTAAAAAAAAAAAGCGCCAACCCAAACTATTTTATGGAAATAGATTTTGCAATCTTACCTTTTAACAATTTATGAGTAATACATATTATACAAAACATGAAATGTGTGATGAGTTATATTTAAACAGTAGGTCTCCAATCGCAGTGTAATTGTAAAACACGCTTTCCTTGAGGGAGCCTGTATTTGAAAGGTGAATCACGAGAAAGCGTTTAGTAATAAGTTCTTTGTTTCAGCTTGTGGTCAGACGGTGCTCTGTGAGTGCAGCCAGCGCTGTGCCCGTACGGTTCAGCTGCTGCTGACCGGAACCCTGAGCACGCACCGAGCAGAAGCGGGACGAGCACCAGCGATTCCTGCCGCGGACCCCCCGGGTCAGGCGCTCTGCGGGAGACGGGCCGGGCACGGGGCCGGGCACGGGGACAGACACGGGGACGGGCACGGGGACAGACACGGGGCCGACGACGAAGCCGCTCCCGCCGCTCGGTGGGGGCGCCCCCCGCGCCGAAGCCCAATTATGNCGCTCGGCAGGGCGCTGGCCGGAGGGGCCGCCGCCAGGTACGCGGGGCGAGGCGCGGTGACCGCGGGCGTGACGCAGAGGGGCCGGTTTCCTGGTTAGAAACTCGCCTCTTCTTTGCCCGAGCCGGTGGCAGAGTTGTGGTCTGTCAAAAGAATTAAAAACTGAGGAAGCGCCCGGACATTTTCCCTTCACATAATGCTACACGTTCCTTCTCACCTGAGCGTTTGTAAGGCTGGCTGGCTGCAACAGCTTGAGAAAAACAATATGCTTTGGGGAAGAGTTAACCTTAGAACTGAAAAAAAAAAAGAGCGAGCGGATGAGAGAGAGTGCGATTTGAAAATCTTAGTATAAAATAAAAGGTTCACCTGTTACCACTGTTATGGCAGTGCTGCTGTGTTTCTTTACCAAACTCTTTCATCCTCGTAAAATCTGTCAAAAAGTGGAATAGAGATTAGTTCATGATGTCAAATTTCATGCAGTCATTTGACAAAACTGTTAACTGTGCTGTGGTATCACGTAACATTGGACCACATTTTTTATTGTATATCCTATTTGGTATAATCTTAGGGTTCTGTTTGCAATATTAAATTCGTTCAGTCCTGGTAAATAAAATTGCTGTTTTAAAGAGTAGTTTACTAGAGTCTCCAGGGCAAAATCAATTGCTGGAAGGGTGTTTGGTATAACGAAACCCATTAAGTAACTGTTTGCAAACTAAGTTTAAAAATGTTTCTAATGGAAGCTGCAAGGATTTTGGCAGCCGGTTTTAAGCAAGCACAAGCTGGATCAAACCCAGTGCTGAGTTACTTGTAGCCTTGGAGCTGGGGATGCTTCACTGCTGCAGCTGTCCCCGAAGTGCACTCTGTACCTGCTGCCAGCCCGGCAGAACCTCACTGTGCTCAGTAGCAGGCTTCAAGGGCTCAGGTGGTAAATTAGTCTCGTGTGCTTAATCAGACTGAAATGCTAATGAGGACACCTGATGGTACACTCGTTTTTGTGGGATTCGAACAGCTGTTGGCACAGAATTTGAATGGGATCAACTCACAGACCATAAAATCAGATATCACTAACCTGATGAAAGTGTCAGTTGGGGTACAGTAAATATAATTGCCCTGCCATGCTCCTGGCACTAATTTCAGTCTTTACACTGAGGAGTTAAGAGAGCTGTTTTTTCAAGAATAGTAATCTTCAGGCTTAGAAAAGTGTGTAGTTATTTAAAAAAATAATCACTGAATATAGATCATTTACACGTGCATGTCATATACCAGAAATGCTTCCTTTTCAGGTCATGGGAGTTGGCTGGTGATCATTCCTCAAGTGCTTAGGGAGAAAGCAGTGAGTGGCAGGAGTGAGCGATGGCAGTCAGAGGAGTGTGAGTGGAGATGGTTCTGTCACTGGCAGAGGATAAGTACAGAAGTGGCAGGTGTGTCTGAATTCTAGAATGGACTTGGCTTTTATTCAGTGACCAAGGTCAGGTTCACAAAAACGTGTGACAGTCCATGGAAACCAAGGGATTTCTTAAAGACATCTGCTTTCCTGAACTGGGACCCAGCCCAGCACATTCTCACAGCATCTGTTCTTCAGACAAAATTGGGAGTCTCACCATACTTGTTAGCATTATAACCTCTTAACCTTGCCTTCCTCGAATGGCACTGCATTTGTGAAAAGGACATTGTCTTTCAGCAGCTGAGAGATTATTTGTAGGCATTGTTTTTCAGCCTTGTGGCTGAAACAGGTTTAGATAAAACTGCATGAAACAATAGACTGGCACAGCATTACAGTAAAAAACAACCAAGAGACAAACCCTGGTGACTGGTTTGGACTGTGTCTTGTACAAAGCCTCAGATAAAGGAATTTAAATCAGCTGTGCAGAATGAGGTCCAAACATTTGAACACCTTCTGTGAATCTGGTTGAGGCAGCTACAATGTTACTGGCACCCTTCCAGCATTCCTGTCAAAGCTTTTCCTTAACAGTCTTGTACAGTCTGTCTGGAAAAAAACAGATTTTGTCCACATCCCTTGAGATACTGTTACAAATATTTGCAGAGTTGTCTAAAGGTTTTTAAAGTGGACTTATACTTTCTTCATTTTCACACAATACTTCTGTCCCATCTTAGTTTCTTTTCAACTGCAATGATTACAATGTGTTGTCAGTCATCATGCTTCATATTCCACTTGCATAGTTGTTTTTTAAAAAGTCTGGACAGATTGTTTCTAACCAGTCGCTAATGATTATTATTTTCCTCTAAACTCAATACTAATTTATTAGTTACCTGTCTCCTAATACAGTGACCATAGAAGCTGATGTGCTCAATCATGGGTAACTACTGTATTTCTTTAGAATTCTAAATTATGTTGATTTTTAAAGAACATATTGCTAATTTTAATTAATTCAATTTAATTCAAAATTGGTAACTAATTTGCTGACTGATTTGGTGCTTGGTAAACAAGAAAAAGAGCATCTACCTGTTCATTTTGTTTAAAAAACCAACAAAACAACCAACCAAACTCCAAAGAAGCCTAGTTCTAAGTAGAAGAGGTTGGCTCCATTTTTAACCATGTGAATCCTGAAGTATAGTCCTGACTGTATAAATAGAGGAAGATCAGAAAAAGACTGGGTTACTCTTTAGCTTATGTTTGTAGAGTCACTGAAGGCAAATAGTGGCATTTTTACTTTCCTGGTGCCAAAATACAGAGCTTTTGAGGCAGCATTTTGCATTTTGACTGACTTGATCTGAGCAAAATCAATAACTTAGCAGAACTGTTAAACACAATAAATTTTTGTTAGATTTTAGTGTAGATGTTCACAGAGAACCCTGAGGTGCAATCTTAGAATTACTAGTACTTTGAAAGGTAATTTGTAAAGTTTTACGTATGAAAACACTGTGTCCAAGGTTCTGGTGATATTTTCTGAAGGAAAGGTTGAAAGCTGGGTAAACAAAGCACCTTCTGAAAGAACTTTCAAAATTAAATTGTCCTTTTAAGAGAAGGGTGGCAGCAGAGGGATTATAGCAGAGTTCAGCTTTCTGTCTCCAAGTGAAACCTTCTCTACTTTGTGTATTCCAAAAGGGTAAAGTATTGCAAACTATGCCTTGATGTTGCTATTAATAAAGCCTGTTCTGCAAAGGAAGTGCATGCGAGACTTGAGCGTGAACTCAAGCTGCCATGAAGCCAGTGGTTAATGAGGCCCTTTGTAGTTCACTCTGCCAGTTACTTTTGTCATGACTGGGGGCTATTTTTAGTTTCTCTTAAGGGGGGGAAAAAAAAGGTGCCCCTTGTGTTTTTGACAGTTTTACAGTATTGTTACGAGCCTTCATTTTCCCTTCTAGCTGACATTTTCTGGAATGTTATTCAAGAGACTGTTTGTCTTACCTGAATGCATTGTTATTTATTTTGCTGATATGAAACACATCTAAAAGCATTTCCCCTGTTTCAGGCACTTGGCTTCTTGTGGTATTCTGATGACCAGAACCTCTCCTTTGCAAGTACCTGTAACAAGCCATACTTTTTCAAGAAATTTCTTCAATGTTGCTGCACCACTAATAAATAAAAGAAAAGAATATTCTGAAAGAAGAATTATAGGGTTGGTATAAAACTGTGGAAAGAGACTTTAAATGCTTATTGATTTTGTATTTGCTGTAATTAATCCAAAACACTAGTAGTTCAAAAGACTGAGTATCCCTGAAGACACATGTCCCTGTGACTCTGCCCAACTGGAGCTTAGAAAGGAGTTTGTAGAGATCAGGTTCACCAGTCTGAAACTGAGTATAAGAGGAGTTCCTACCCAAAGCCCTTGGCCCATAGCAACAAACAGCAGAAATAACTGTTCTATTCCATAATAAAACCAACCTTGAAATGGAGCAATACCCTAATAATTTCATCTAGTAAAATATGAATAAACCAACAGGTGTGAAAACTCTGTTCCATTCTCTCCCAAATGCATGCTAATGTTTGCACTTACATTATGTTATACTTCTCAAGATTTTAGGGTTTCTTTTAAGGAAGGAGTATAATTAGTTGTGTGATGAAGAAACTTAGACACAGAAAAAGATTTTGAAAACTTGTTTGCTTTAGAGCTAGTGGGAAAATCCCAGTTCATTTAATGATACTGGGATCTGCCCCCAGTCTCTGGTCCACAACAGTATGAACTGTTTATTAGCATATTTTTTGACTATACTTAACATTCCTTTTTGTGATAGTTCTTGAACTGCAACAGATCTTGCCTAGTCACTTAAAAAGGGCCTTTGTCCAATAGCCCTCACTGCTGAGTACTGTTGAACATATGCTTCATTTTAAAGGAAATTAAGCACACGCTTGATCCCATCTGTTTCAGAGTCAGAATGAAAAATTAAAAAACCATAGCTATGTAATACTTTGCCACGTTACAGCAGAATCAACTAAAATGTTGCCTTAATATTGTTTCATCTGATTTCAATATCCTGCTTGAGCAGGGGTGTTGGACAAGATGAGATCCAGAGATCCCGTCCAACCTCAACCATTCTGTGATGCTGGAAGGTTTTTCCATTGCATCTGGTTTTTAATTATGTTTTTCACTTGGGCTAAAATAAGGAAAGTAGTGCTCCTCTGTTTAAACCTTGTGAAATATAGTATTTGAGTTTTGGTACACCTTTTCTTGGGAGCCATGAAGTATGGAATTTTTGTGTGTGTGTGTGTGGAATGTCCACGATCTGCTTAAATGAAGACACAGCTTTGCTGGAAAAAATGTTTCCATTTGAAATGTATGCATCTTTACCTGATATTGCAGAAAGTAGCAGGCATTAGGTTCATTGTTCACTAATGGTACTGCTGGATGGCATGGGATATTTTGCTTCTTTATGCAAAAGCAATTACCAGTGTATTACTTTTCTTTCCTCTTAATTAACAAAGCTGCATTTTCAATTTCCAAAATCAGTGGCAGTGACTATGTCCACCTTCGAACTGCCTATGCCACATATACCATCTTTGAAACTTTTAAAATACTGAATTTAAAGTTAAAATGCCTTGTAACTGTAATGCACGTGTGTCTGTTTCCAGGTATTCCATGCAGGAAATGTACGAAGTTGTTGCCGTTGTGGAGAATTACAAATTCTTTGTTCCTTGGTGTAAAAAGTCAGACATACTCTCGAAGCGCTCTGGGTACTGCAAAGCACAGCTAGAGATAGGATTCCCTCCTGTAGTAGAGAGATACACATCAATTGTAACCCTAGTGAGACCACATTTAGTTAAGGTAACTGCATTTTTTTTGTTCCTAACCATAATTTTCCTTAACTTTTGTTTGTTGAAATTTGAATATTCCAGGAACATCTTGCTTCAAGACAAAATTGATGCTGGAAGTTCTTTGTGTGGCTCAAAACTTGTGTTGCTTTTCTTTAAAGACTTTAGATAAACTGGGGAGAATTTGAATTTGCTTTTAAACATAACCTGCCATGTGATGGAGGAGAGGGAATTGCTTTTTAATTTGCCTTTGCTGGAGAAGCTGGCAGTCATTAAATGAAGATAAAACATTTTTGCTTGGTTTTTTTTATAATTTTGTCCAAGCCTCTCTAAATGCAAAATTAGTACTCAGTTAAAAGTTATCTGACAACTCTAGCTTCTGCTGCCTTAACAAAGTTGCTATCTGTCATTACTTTCCTTCTCAAAATTTTAACTAGTTAATATGAAAAGCCTGAAGTGTAGGATATGCTGAAGAGATTGTTATTCAGTACATTGATGAGAAGACAGAAGTGTGGCTTAAAAGTCAATTTTTTTACGATTAATTTGTTCAGAAGAGAAGCAGTTGTATTTCTCCTTTCAGCTTTTCAAGAGCAATAATTAAGAGAAAAGTAGAAAAGTGTCAAGGAAGACATTTTAAATGATGCCTGGATCTTCTAACTATTTGTTTGCTTTATATGTTCAAATCTGTTTTAGTAAAGAATGGCTCAGGACAGATTCCTTATAGCAAAACTGCCTCTCCCTTGGCAGATCCTGATTGGTTTGGAATAATTACTGGAAATTATAGCAGTTGATTGCTGTTCAAGATAATTGTTTGAAAATCCTATTTCACTATTCTTTTCTAGGCTTCCTAATAAGAGACACTTAACAGAAAATGAGTTTCTGAAGTACAGGGGAGATGTAAATTGGAAAAGGAATATGCAAAGTGCCTTTATTCAATATCTCTATTGATTCTGGAATGAAAAAAGATTTTTCTCCCTTTATTAAAAAAAGTTGAGCAGCTATAATGGAAAATCTGTGCTTTACATGCTGAGAGCTTTTCTTTCCTACTGTTCCCTACAAGACAGGCTTTTTTCTTTCATATATCTATCAGATTGGCTTACCATCTCTTTTTCCCTCTTAATTCGCTCAAAAGAAGCATTCTTGTCTCAGAAAAAAACCCTACAAAAGCGGTGAGGAAAACCATTTCTTCAGATTCCCTCCCCCGAGACTCATTAGCCTTTTCTCTGCTGCAGTTACTTTTCCTAGAGGTTTACATTATGTCCACAGAACTGCAGGAACGTTTCTAGGGAAGTGATTGTGTGCTTGGACTATTTCACTGGCCTCTCAAGTAACTCCAGGCAAAGGCACCTTGCACGGCGGTCAGGCACAAAATGGGAATGGGTTTGTTGCTTAAGGTTTTTCCTTTGTCTGGGGCTTAAACAATGGAAAAATCAGACTGGTAACAGCAGTCTTTGCTGAGGGGGAAAGCATGGAGTGAGTTTGCTACTTTTAAGACTGGGAGGAAGAGGGACACAGTGGCAGTTTTCCTATTTTTCCTGCCATTGTGACAGCAGTAGGAAAGAGCAGGCCCAGCTCTTTTTGTCTAATCTTCCCTCTACTCCTTCCCTTTCTGATGTAGAAGTAGCAAGGCCGTGCATTATCTCATTCCTGGAAAGAAAAATGTAGGTGTTCTTGTGCTGGTGATCAGTCTTTGAGATGAGTCACCTCACCACAGCCTTCCAGCCCCAGCAACACCTATTCCCTGGGGGCAGTCTGCTGGCACAGAGCTGCTTGGGCTAACAATAAGAACTTGTAAAAAAAAAAAAAAAGTTACAGAAATGTTCTCTACAAATTCCAAGCCAGTTGAGGTTATGTATTTGGATGTTCTATGGATCATGCCACAGATCTCTTTGTGACACTCAACACACAAATTTTTCCTCTCCCTTGAAAGGACTTCAGTTATTTTGCTGTAATTGACACTGTGCATATAGGAGCTCATGCTGCCTGTGCTGTAAGAACAGTTCTAACTATGCCATGACCATCACTATTTAGCAAAATGCAAACACAAGCTTCAGTAATACCTGTTTGTCACATTTATAAAAGCCTAATTGTAGCTTGATTTTTTAAATTTTATTTTAGGCATCATGCACAGATGGAAAACTCTTTAATCACTTGGAAACAGTGTGGCGTTTGAGCCCAGGTATCCCTGGTTATCCAAGGACGTGTACATTGGATTTTTCAGTAAGTATGGTAATTAAAACTACCACATGCTAGCAGCAGCACATAGAAACACTTCTCTTCAACTGAGGGGGCTTTTTAAAATGCCTGCACTTTTTCTTTAAACACATATACACAGAAAACAAGTTCGCTTTAGTCAATTCTGTCCAAAAAATATTTTGCAAACTTTACTGCTGGAAACCACTTCAGTGTCCTTTAGAGACAGCAGCCTTCTGTGAGGTGCCCAGGTATCACAAAACAGCCTAGGACAGGCACCTCTCACCCTACAGTTCTAAACACACTGAAGTTTTTAGACAGTCAAATACAGAAGAAATGCTAAATATGCTTTGCTATTTCCTTTAATTACTCTACAACTTAAATGTTCTTGGTACCAGAAAGCTGCTGTTCTGCCATCTGTCCTGTTTGGGCTGCAGTTTGGTCAGTTTAATTTCCTGTCTTCCAACTTTATTCTTTCATCTATTTTAAGCCTTACTCCTTCCTTCTGTAATAGAAGTGTAATAGATTTTTGCTGTCTCTCTAATCCATGATGGGATACCACTGCAGCCCAAAACTATTGCTCTTTAAATCCAGTACCTGATTTAGCCTGATCTCACTCCCAGACAAGTTGTTTTCCATTCAAATTACTGCTTTTCCATGTTGTGTGTTTTGTCTGCCATCACATTTTTTTCTTGCATTTTGTAACAAAGTGTAGGTGTTGCACTGAGCTGGGGGTTGTAACAGGCTGCAGAAGTACACGGAGATGGGCTAATCCTGCTGCCATCTACTGGAACACTCTTACTTTTAAAATTATCTTCAGTAAATAGAAGAAAGCTTTTAGAGTATTTTTAAACTAGCACATTAACCTCCCTGGGTTATTAACTTCCAGCTTATTGCTGTATTGCACTTCATACAGTTCAACAGTAAAAATTAATCTACAGGCACTCAAAGAACCACATTTTTAAATGGTTTGCATGTTATTTGCTCATGTTATTTGTATTTCTTTAGGCAAATAAGTGTCAGGTCTTTCTACTAACTAATATATAAACCATCTTTTAACCCAAGCCATAAATCAGTTAAAAAAACTTGAATTAAAGAACAGTTTAAAACCTACAATCTAAGTACAGGCTCTGTGAGAAAACACCACCACACCTCCCCAAACTAAAGCCACATTTTGACATTTCAGGTCAAGAAATTCAGTTAAAGGGAATCAAAACTGAACTGGATATGGACATTTTCATTTTCTTGGGGGAACACTATCAACACGTCTTACTGCCTACCCTGTTGTGAGGCAGCAGAAGCCAGTGCAGTCAGATGAGCTTAACCCCTGCCAGGTACTGCCCTGCTGGCAGGCACATGCAGGCAAGGATGATAAGCATTTCACAACAGACTCCTCAAAACAGGCCCTGCAATTACAGATATTCAAGAAAAAACTTTGATTTCAAGAATGCTTGTTTGCTTTAGAAACCGTTATTTGAGTTTTGGGCTGTGCTGGTTCCCACAAGCTGCTGTATGCTGTTGTGCCAGCCTGATTCCAGGGGACATCCACATACAGCAGGGAATTTTCTAGTTTGGTTTCAGCTCTGAAATGATTTGGTTCATTGACTGAAGCACACATTTTTTACCACCTGCAACCTTCATTAATGTATACCATACCTCAAGATTTACATAATTGCTGAACAGGATGCCAGCCTCATTATCCCCGCTTTGCAGAACCCTGCATGCCCTAAATGACAGCTCTCAGACTTGCAAGAGGCACGGTAATTTTACTGATGCTTGAGGTCAAGCAAATGTAAATGAAGCTACAGTTGGCTTACAGGCCAAGCTTTTCAATTACTCCTGTGCTACTGCTTTGCAGTTAACATGCATTGCTCATAAAGAACTGGGGAGAAGCTGTATTTGCTCCTTGTGGCATTAAATCTGCTGGTTTCTCTGGAATGACAAAAATTATTTAAATCCCAATCCATTTCATTGACTGCCCGTGTCAGGTCGGGAGCGGGAGCTGTTCAGGTGGGAGATCTGACACACAAACCAAATCGGTAGTTTTAGTCATTAAACTGCTTGTTTGAACCTACCATAACTACTGCCAGCAATAAGGAAAGACTGATTTAAAATATTGGCATTTAATAGGTAACTATTTCAAGCTGCTTTTAAGTTTCTTGGGCATGCTCCAGCTTACCCATTAGTCTGCTGTCTTGCCGTGCAGGATTTTCTTCAGACAACTTTTGTTCCCCAAGTGAATTCTGTGCACAAAATAACAGTGTTTGTCAGTAGTTTTTCATAATCCCAAACCTGTTTTGTCATGCATCATTTATTAAAGACAGTTTAGGTAAATGTAAATGACTACTTCAGAGAACTGAATGAAAGGGTTCTTCTAATGGAAAAGCCCAGGGGTTCAGTCCTCAGACCAAGGAATATGGGTTTTCTTCTCAACCACATTCAAATATTCCTCAGTTTTAACTACAGTTAAACTCAGTTTTTGTTCTCCTACAACTTACCTGCAGCCTTCACTGGAGATTCTTTAATAGAGTTGTCAATTTGTAACAGCATTTTACAACAGAATATAGATAGGAAAAATAATTGTATTTTATTTTCTTAAACAGATTTCTTTTGAATTTCGTTCACTTCTACACTCAAAACTTGCTACACTATTTTTTGATGAAGTTGTAAAGCAGATGGTTGCTGCCTTTGAAAGAAGAGCATCCAAACTCCACGGCCCAGAAACCAGCATCCCTCGGGAGCTGATGCTGCATGAAGTTCATCAGACGTAAAGGGAAACTGTAACAACCTCAGCTATAAACTTGTTTGTACGCTTCATTTGTACAAAGTGCCATGCTCCACCTTTGGGGCATCTCTTTCTTATCTGAGCTGTGGGTGTGATCTTACACTGTACCAAACACACCTGCTCAGCCACACCTATATAGAATGTTCCAAAGCTGCAATCGAGTGCAGCTTGAAGCCTTATCAGTAACAGACACCTGGCAGCTCCTGTAAGCCAGGCTATCCCAGGCTGCCGTTTAATGCCAAACGGCTCCTGCAATCACAGCCCAAGCTCTGCCTTGGCCAAGCTCATGGGGGTTTTCAGCACTGTAACACATTAACTCAACTTTGTGGGAATGTAACTGCACAGCATCAACTCGGCCAGCTCTGGCCAAGCAGAGGCCAACTGACACGCTGCCTTCCAGAGAATGGCACAGTTTGGCAACCACTGAGGAGTGGTTCTTTTAATTCAGATGAATGGCACAGGTAAGTCAGGAGTCTCCAGCTGCTCCTGGAGTGACCAGCAACTGCTCTAGAACTCCCCCCATTTTCAGGGAGGAAGCACAAGGGGTGTGCATAAGGAGTATTTTGATTTGAGTGCAGCAGTCTCAGCCACAGCCAGTGGTTCCCACTGGACGTGTGTGGAAGCTGTAGTGCATTTGGCAGGCTGAACTTGCCCCTTGCCACTCCTTCCCTGTTACACATGGCACTTTGGTTACTTCCATCTCATCTAATGCAAACAGTACACTTTAAAACAAGTGTTACCTCTTTGAGAACCAGGTACCAGTGCCGTTCTCCCTGGAAGCAGGGAACAAGAGGCCCTGCACTTCCTGCAGACAAGCACAGCCAAGGCCAGCTGTCATAAATAATACAAGAGAGCATTAAACCTTTGAGGTTTTTCAGTACCATACTCCCACTGTGATAATGCCATCGTGATTAAATACATGTTCAGTACTTCTACTCCTGAAATACTCTCTTCCCAGTCTCTGAAGAAACCAAGTGAATAGGTTTGAGCAGATTCTAAATCCTTACTCTCTGCTGCCTTACATTACCATATTTCCTTACTGAAATTCAGTGAAGCTTCAGGGCAGGTGCTGCAGCTGGTCCTTTCTCTGCAGTGTGTGTAATCTGTATGGTTACTACAGAACAGCATATTCACATAGAAAGGTATGTTTCAGAATAAAGACAACCCTGAAACAGTTTCAAACCGTTTTACTTAAAATTAGAATGTCACATCCCAGCTGTGGAAGGATAGTTATTACGGGCAGGAAGCAGGGGAAAGCAACAGCTGGATTAAGGTCATTTTTACAGAACTGAGAAGCTGTAAAGCACTTTTGATTGTTGAGGCAATCAGAGATAAACATACACAAGTTTGGGAACACCATTATTCAGCAGGAGGGAAAGCAGAAAAGACTCTACACAATGTTATTGGCTGTATCAGGTCAGAGAACACGGCAAGGGGCAAAGCAACACTTCTATTGCAAAATAACTAAATCCTGCACCCCTTACCAAAAAGGAGCAAGGAAAGAATGGAAGGCTCAAAGTGAGGAGGTAACCACATATTACACCTGAGCAAAGAACTACTTAAAAACCCCAGCACCCTTTCTTAGCAAAGACTTACCTGTTTGATACCCTCAGGGCACTTCCCTTCCCCCGGGACTGTGAAAGGTACACTGGGCCTGTTCCAGCACGTGAAACAACCAGATAAGACAGGGCAAAATAAAGTCAGTGCACGTGCCTTGTTTTCAGAGCATTTTTTAATATTTCAAAGAACTGTAGTGCAGTTCAGCTTAGATATTTCTTACCAAAATTAAAGCACTTGCATTTCTGAAACATTCCAGACAAAGGAATGTTTCTCGGAGTGAAATGCCCTGTCATTTTTTCAAGCATAAGTGTCAATTTCTACTAAATCTTAGAAGCAGCAGCAGGCTGTCCAGGCTCTTCCATAACTATGGCTTTGTGTGCAGATGAAGAAGGTGATACATTTTGTAACTTTTGAGCAGTTTATTACATAAAGGTCACATAACTCTATTTGCCTACTTTGTACACAATTGTCTAGTCTCACGCACAGTGGCTTCCAAGTTCTTCCTAGTACTGGCAAGCACCAAGAAATTCTGAAATAGGATATCAAGTGCCTTAATTAAGTTCAAATCAGGACCTTGGTAGATGGATCTTGCACCCAGTTATCAGGAATGTACAAATGTCTTTATTCAAAAAATACAAAATAAATTATCTGTAGGCATGGACAATGACTGTAAACAATTACACGTGTGTTAAATGAAATCCGGTAACTGATGGTTACAGTGATTCTTTTCAACACCAGCCTCACTTCAGTCACTATCCATCCTCTCACACTGATAGCTCAAGTTTTTGAAGTCAGAACTGTCAGTCTTCAACAGCACAGCTCATGATGCATCCCTATCCCAGGAATTAGAACATGCCACCTCCCATTCCTCCACCCATCCCACCCATTCCTCCCATTGCCGGCTCCTTTTCTTCTTTAGGAACTTCAGTCACCACTGCTTCTGCTGTTGACAGGAGAGACGCAACACCTGCGGCATCCATCAGAGCAGTTCTCACAACCTAAAAATAGGCAAGAAACAACTTAAAACCTGCTGACCATTGCAGGAGGTGGGAGGAAGCAAAGCTGAGAATTAAGACTTTAGGTTACCTTTGTTGGGTCTATGATTCCTTTTTCTACCATATTTACAAAGTCCCCAAGCATTGCATCGTAGCCAACTTCTGATGGGCTCTGCAGGATTTTTTCAACTATCAATGATCCTTCGACACCAGCATTCTTTGCAATAGTCATTGCTGGGATTCTCAGTGTTCTCTTGATTATTTCAATGCCTGCAAGAAACAGGATGGGTTGGAGCTCCATGTGCATACACTGCTCCCACTGCCAAGGAACGCCCTTGTGCTGGAGATCAATACAAAGAGAAAACCCTCCAAGCAAGAACATAAGCTATTTTTATCAGTTCCAGGAGGAAAGGGTCTGCTATTTGACACTTGTCAACAAATGAAATCTCTGCAGGATATTCATGCACATTTTAGTTTTACTTCTACAAAAAGTAGTAAGGAGTATTAATTACTCTTTATGTGTAACATGACACAGAACCTTTTTCCATTTGATTTGCCAGTCTCTTGAGGAGTATTAGATTTTGTGTCTGCAACAACTTTAACAGCCAGCTCCCAACTCTAAACATTTGCCAGTCTCTGCTGGGATACTGCTGCTGGGTCTTTCACAGTCCAGTCAGTGATGCAGTGAATAAGCTCCTTCTGACCCAAAAGCAGAGACCACCACACCAAAGAAATGGGAGGTTCCTGAGATCAAGTAACTAAAAACTCACTGAAAGCCACCTGCATGTCATCTGATAAAGCCTCAGGACAGGAGAGTCTGCTTGTATCACTTCAACAAGCATCTTCAAGTCATCTACTTACCAATTTTCTGATCCTCGTTGGCTGGAGTTAAGGCATCCAGGGCCGGGATGCAGCGCAGCAGCGCGCAGCCACCACCTGGGACGATGCCCTCCTCCACGGCCGCACGGGTGGCGTTCAGGGCGTCGGTGACCCTGTCCTTCTTCTCGTTCACCTCAACATCGCTCGTGCCACCCACCTGCGAGCAGCAAGCCACACATCAAGGGCCGCACCAGGAGCCCAGGTGGGACAGCACTGCTGCCCCAAATTAAGTAGCCAGTGCCTAAGAAGTGCCAGAAAACCAACCCTCCCTCTCCTGTACTGGCAGTCTTCTGTAGCTCAGCACTCAAAAAGCCTAAGCCCAGCTTTAGTTCATCAAGTTCTTAATACCTTCAATACTGCTACTCCATCGGAGAGTTTGGCCAATCGCTCATTCAGTTTCTCTTTTTCATATTCACTGGTGGTAACCTCTAGCTGTTCAATTATTTCTTGAATGCGTTTTTCAATCTGAGCCTTTTCACCCTTCCCCTTAAGGAGCATGGTGTCATCTTTTGTCACAATGACCTCTCCAACTTTACCAAAGTCATGAGGCTGAATATCTTCCACATTTAGGTTCAAACCCTCTTCTCCAAACACCTGAAAGAAATTATGTGAAAAGCTGGAATTCACAGGTTGCCCATACATCAGTTTTTTTATCTAGAGGCACACGAACACATACAGCAGGCTAATGGTGCAAAATAACCACCTTACTGCAGTTCCACCCTCTGGGTGAAGAACCTCTTCCTGATATCCAACCTAAACCTCCCCTGACACAGTTTCATGGTGTTTCCTTGGATCCTGTCACGGTCATCTCCTTGTACTTTGAGAAGTTACAGATACTGACACTTCACTGACTTTAGAACAGTTTGCTGGTTTGTTACTTTGTGCTGCCCTTAGCTTAAACATGAAGTTTTATTTCAACAGCCTCCTCTGGGTCCCAGTATCACGCTATGATTTTGAAGTGTGTATTAAAGAAAGGGCAGCATAAAGGGACATTGCATATAGCTGATGCACTGATTAAAGTTTAGTACTAAGAAAACTCATTCAGTCCATTCCAAACATTTTAAATAATTATATTTGCCACATCTGAGTCCAGGCAATTGTGAAACAATCAGTTTCATAAAGGCAGCAATTGCCTTGGAGTTCCTCCTTCCCCTTAACAACCTAAATCCTGCAAGGAAATCACACGTGACTTCAGTCAGTTACAAGGACATATCACTCATGGCTGGCCAGGACTGTATTACACAGCAATTATCAGTGTCTGCATGTTAAAAAAACAGGAAGATTCAAACATCAGTTACTGTTGCATTTTTGAAAGAACAGAACACAGCCTGCAACCCAGCAAATACAAGCCAAGGACCTAAAAATGCACATGATTTTCCTCCTTAAAAAGCATTAACATTCCTTGGAGCAAAAAGCCACTTAAAACATCTTAACTTACAGCACCACCAGTAGCAATCGCCATGTCCTTAAGTTGGTTTTTCCTGTTGTCACCAAAACCTGGTGCTTTTACAGCAACAACCTGAAGGCCAACCTTTAGTCTAAAGAGAAAAATTCAGAGAATGAGTCTAATTACTATGCCAAATTATTTCAGTACAGCTCTAACAGTCAAGCAGAGACCATCACTGAGGTGGTTTTGCTCAAAAAGGTAGTTAGGACACAACTGAGGTTCTGTCTGAGTTGATGCAAAGAATAGTGATGTTAAAAGCTGTTTCTTTGGCACAGATAAGAAACAAACAGCCTTACACCAAAGAAAAATCAAACACGTGCTTTTGTATGTATTCCTTTAAAAGGATGGAAATAAAAAAAGCAGTATTTGTAGAAAAGAATGGATTTTAAGCCTCACCTGTTCAAGACTAGAGTGCTGAGGGCTTCTCCATCAACATCTTCAGCAATGATGACCAAAGGTTTGCGGTTGGCATTGGCAATTTCAAGAGCTGGAACTATGGACTGTACACTAGAAATTTTCTTTTCACTGATTAAAACATAAGCGTCCTGGAATTCACATTTCTGCCCTGCAGAAACAACATGCATTATCTGAACAATTCCATTACACAAACATATTGAGCATTCTTTTAGCTTAAGCAGCTGCTTTGGAGCAATGGTTGCACTTTTCAACTGCATTAAAAAAAAAAGAGACAACTTGCTTTCTCCAAGACTCCACTCTCAATTCTACATTGTTCTGCTGTGTTGCTAGGCCAGCCTAATGTCCACATGAACACTGTCCACACTTAGCAGAGAAAAAACAGAACCCCACAAACTCCAAGCTTTTACCAAGTTCAAGTGTTCTGATGGGGAAGGACCCCCCCTGCTCTGTTTGCTGTGGTACACAGCATAAGGGGCTGTAAAGCCTTTAACAGGTGCCATTACTTGTAACCAACAAGAGCCACTGGGAGCTGTTTGACTTACTGTTAACTCACCTTTAGTTGTATTAATAAAATACGGAGAGATGTAGCCTCTGTCAAACTTCATACCCTCAATGATTTCCAATTCATCGTTTAGAGTTTTTCCATCCTGTTTAGATGCAAGGAAGTCTGCATTAAAAATCCCCCCATTTGCTACAAAAAGCACAAGTACAGTTGTAGTATATTATGTACAACAGATAGAAAGGCTCTGGATCCCACATCAGTTTTATGTGCTTCTTTTCAAAGTAGAAGGAATGTAAGAGGGAACAGTGATCAAACTCTGAGCTAAATGAGCTAGGGAGGAATTATGGTGGGAATTATGGAATGTGAGCTGCAGCAGGAGCATCACATGTGACAAAAGCCATCCCTAACAGGAGAAGACACAGTCACTTGGCACTTTGAATGTTGGCCACTTCTTACCTTGACAGTGATCACACCCTTTCGTCCAACTTTTTTCATTGCATCAGAGATTATATTGCCAATTTCCTGATCTCCATTTGCTGATATCGTGGCAACCTGAAAGAGTGTGACATTTAATCTCATTTCCCAACACAAGGTGTTTCCTCATGATAAAAAAAATCAAAATAACCACTTGCAATTCTCACATTTCTGACAAGGCAGGGCAGCTGACTGCAGCACACTCACAGCAGGAGCCAGGGCTCTGTTAGAAGGGCTCGGGCTCCTGGGCAGCTGCAGCACAGGGCCAGATTCCCTGCACTGGGCTCACACCCAGGCCATCTCCAGGCACAGGGACAAATAACCCAAGAAGACTCTCCCACAGCAGATCCTCCACACCCTCAGTACTCTGCCACCACCTTCATCCACAACAGAGCTTTGCTCCCATCAACTCTTCCCAAGGACACAAATTTATGTTTTAAGACCACCTTTTGGAGTGAAACTTGAAAGATGAAAAAATCTGCCCACTTCTGAACTAGCTTCTAGCAGTGCAACTGAAGACAAAATATTTCTGGTGTGTAAAGAAAAATACCCATTGTCAGATGTACACAACCTAGCTCCATTAAACCTGACCTCATCAAACTTTTTCTGAATAACAGCTGCCTAAACTTGGGTTACATTTTATTGTGGTTTTTTTTTTTAACCTGTGCAATTTCTTCTGGAGTTGTAACAGGTTTCGACAGCTTCTTCAGTTCAGCTATGATGGCATCCACTGCCAGCATCACCCCTAAAGATGAACAGAGCACTTGTGAGTGAACAGAACAAGGTACAGAGCACAGAAAACACAAACCAAGCACCCACCCACCGTAACAAAAAGGTTTCCTTTCAAACAAAAGTCCACACTGCAAAAATGCATCATTTGCACATTCAAAACCAAATAGTTCTTGTTCCATACTGTCATTTGTATATGTAGTGATAGGTTTTGTGAAATTGGTGTGAGGTACTGCCATGACTGAAATTTGTCAGATTTGTTTACATAGCTACTATATTAATTAAGTGCAGAAATGGCTTTAACAGGAGTTCACTTACAACAAATTAAGTAAGTTAACAACACGTAAAATAGCAAAATAATTTTAAAAGTTAATGATTGTTCAGAGTCCACAATGTAAGAAAAACAACTGTGTTCTCTAAACATCGCTTCGTGTAAACCTTTATGGTGGCTCTTCATATAGAAAACAACTCAAATTTAGGATATGAAAAATGAAAGACAATGATCAAATATTAAAAACAACAGAAAAAAGTTACCCCTCCTGATTTCTACTGGATTAGCTCCTTTGCTGATCTTCTCAAAGCCTTCCTTGGCAATAGCTCGTGCAAGGACTGTTGCAGTGGTGGTACCATCTCCTGCTTCTTCGTTGGTGTTGTTGGCAACGTCTTGAACTAACTTGGCTCCAATGTTTTTGTATTTGTCTTTCAAGTCAATTGCCTTTGCTACTGTCACACCGTCTTTTGTCACTTTGGGACTTCCCCAGCTTTGTTCAATGATAACTGTTCTTCCCTAGGGGGACAAAGAACAAATTTTAAATCAAAGCCAACCCACAGCATGTTACTCTCATGTGCTCAACTGAAAATGAAGATCGTTTCGAACAGCCACAGCTGAACACCTTACACAGGGCTTTCAGCTGGGACTTCTCAAGCACACACATTATAACCAATCTTCTCCAAAACTGGAAAAATGGCTCAACAGATTTATGCTTTCACAGAATGAGGCTTCATTCCTCACCCATAATGCTTAATACCACAGTCTGCAAGTAAGTCGGACTGGCCTTAGAGAGTAAATTGAAGAGATTCCCTCTAATGCTAATATTTTACCCCAAAATTAGAGTAGAGCAACACAAAGAACTAAATTTGCAAAACTTCCATCAGATCACAATAAAAATTCTTTGTGATTGAAAAAAAAGTAACACAAAGCTCAATTTGTTGCATGTGCTGGAAGAAAAAAAAAAAAGCAGACTTGCAAAGCTCATTAGGGATTAGCAAAGAGAACTGAAAATACATCGCATTTGTGTTAATGTTTTATAACAATTTCTCAAACATTGCAAGTTACTGAGCTTTTCTCATCTTAGTTCGCACTTGGATCCAACTGAAAAGCTGGACTATTCTACCTGACAGACACAGCTAACGTGGGAAACTGTGAACCATGCAGGGAACACAAGGCAAACGCACCTGCACAAGAAGATTGTTGTTCATAGATGAATTCAATAGCCTGAATAGCTGCCCCAATCAATCATGTACCAGTTTGAGCTGGAGGCAGCAGAAATGCAAGGAGCCACCTCTGGTCTACTGCGGCCCTGAAACTCCTCTACTATCCTGGCAGCTGGAGCTGCTGGAAGAGGGAAGGGAGAGCAACTGCCCCACCTCAGCACCGTCTCTCCCAGCTGGCCCCGCACAAGGCCCCTCACCTGGATCTTTTCTCTGAATTTCGCATTACTGTGTGCCTGCAGTCTTTTAATTTATTCCTCCTAAAAATCCCTCCCTAGGGATTCAACACCTATTTTTCCAAAAAGAAGAGCTGACCCCGCTGGCTCCTGCCAGAGCTCTCCTGGCCCAGGCTGGGGATCACGTGCCAGGCGAGCCAGGCAAGGATTCCCATGCAGCACCCAGCGGCTGTGCCCTGTGCCCCTCCCCTGCTCAGAGCCCACACACATCTGCCTCAACGACTGAACCAGCTCTGGCTGCCTGCCAGGCTCGAGGCCCCGCTGCTCCTGAAGCACCACCACCCCAGGAACCACAAGGAAAGGTTACGCTTCAGTTACTCAGGCTGAACCTGGGGAAGAGCTTACGGGAATCTACCTCTGTGCCATGGAACAGTTATGTCAAAATAACGCATCCCCTACTATTATCTTATTTGACCTGCACTTCTAAATACAAAAGTGATTCAAGAATAAGAAAACTCCTCTCTGAAGGAGCGTGCTACCAGTACATTCTTTGTACAGTGTCTCCTAGTTTGCTTAATTTTGTTTTGTATTTTGATATGGTCTTATTCCAAATGTTTCATTTGCAGCTCTGAGAAGAGGGGTGCAACAAAATCTACCTATAACAAACCACAGGAAGGACTTGCTCTCAGCAAAACCACCCGTGTTCCTGAAGAAGAGAACACCACCAGTAACTGCACAGGCATTTGGAAAGGTCATGCATACTGAGAAGCTGAGCTCCCACAAACTAGTTCTGTTCAACATGCCGGAGCAGTACCAAAGGATTGTGTGAGACTGCAAACCGGGTTCCTTAACATGTAGAACAATGCCACAGGGAAATTTCTTCACCAGAGTGATGTTTCTCAAAAATGCCAGAAGCAGAATGAGACACTGCAGTACAACCCCTCCATTTTTACAAATACATGGAGAACAGCATAACAAACAAAAATCCCCTAAGGTTACATGAAATTGCATCAGCAACTGCCCTTTAGCCAGTACATTAGAACTATGCTTAGGCATTCACAAAGCCTGGTCCAAAAAAACAGGAGTTAAGTTAACTGACTACACTTAAACTTTGTTCCTTTGTGGAAGTAGCCACAGTTTGCTGACATAATTGTTCCTTAACCTTCATCTGCTCAGCTTATGGCATTTTTGCCTTTGAATAAAGCTGATAGAGCACTAAAAATGTGCAGGAAATACATAAATTAATGTTACAGAGGCCAAGCAGCCCTCAGTAGAACAACCATGCACATGCTATTCATATCAGCCCCAAGAAAATCAGTGTCTCTTCCTCAAAAAGAGGAATCTCTTTTCAAGCCCTACTGCACATTGCATGACTATGCAGAATACCACAGCTGGTTTTCCAAGAGACACGGATCTCCCTTACAGGACAGAATATAGTGTAACACAAATGAATGCCACTACCATGGAATTTTACTTAGGCTAGTAATATTTACCAGCCAATTGAAAACTCAACATTACACTTTGGATGTTAATACCAAAATATAATGAATAATATAATATAATATAATATAATATAATATAATATATATACTAAAATACTTGTTAATACTAAAAGCTAAACTGATACAGAACTGTAATTTGTAAAAAAAAAAAAAATTAACAAACAAAAAACCCACCATAAAAAACCCACACCAACCCACCCACATGCTAATTAACCTACCCCATGACAGAGACAGTTACATTATCTACTACACTGTTACAGATTATCAACTGAGCTAGTAACACATTACTGCCCATCTTAACCTTCAAACTGTTTAAACAAATATACTGTACCTTTCACAGGGATCCGAGTAATTTTACTTTGTTACTGTGAAAAGCACATGCACTACTATCACACTTCTGGTGACAAACCAGACCTCAGCTGCTTGCAGTAGCCTGTCCATGCCCCTACCCCTTTGCGTTGCAGTTTTGCAAACACAACCGTGCAGTTTCACCGAGAGAAACCCAACAACTGTTCTCTGCTACAGTATTTTCAACCACGTCTGTGCTAACATAAAGGCCAAATCTTCCATTACCTTTGGCCCCATGGTGACAGCTACAGCATCTGCTAAAAGATCTACTCCTTGTAGCATCAGAGCTCTCGCGTCTGCTCCGAACTTCACATCTTTTGCATAGGCTCGTGTTAGATGGGGGGCGAGTGCTCTGGACACTGGTCTTATCTGACGGAGTACTGTAGGTAAACGGAGCATGTCTAAAATATTAAAACAAACGCAAACAAAAAGAAAAGCATTATGGCTTTGCACAGCTACTTCTACAGGAAAAGGGGGGAAACAGATTCAGGAAGTAAAGCACGCATGATGAATCTTTAATTTTTCGACTAGCTGAAATCGAGATACACAAGCAACTCCGAGTACCGGGGCTGGGTATCCCCGATCCTCACGCCGACATCCGCGCGGCAACAGCTCCTCCCTGCGCGGCCTCCAGCAGCTCCGAGCTCCTCCCGCCGAGCCTTCCCCAGGAGCGGGGCAGGACACGGCGAGGGCACCGCGGAGCGCCCGGGGTTCCATGTGCTCAGCGCGGGGGCCGCGCCCGCCCGCGGCTGCAGCAGCGAGGCCGTGCCGAGGGGAGCTCAGGCAAGGCTTCCGCACCCCCCTACACCATCAAGGGCAGAGAGGAGAGAGGCAGGGCCGTGGCCGCCACCCCGGGCCCGCCGGGGCTCCCACGCCGGGCCGGGCCCCGCGGCCACATGGCCGCTGCACCAGGACACGCGCAGCAAGGTCAGTGCCGCCCGCCCCTCGCCGCCACCCGCCCGCCGGGCCC